>JAVGWX010000010.1:33914059-34149059 GCA_036924085.1 Ariolimax columbianus | reverse complement strand
TTTCTCTCCATGTATCTCTCTCGGTATCTCTCTCTGTGTACATCTCTCTGTATCTCTCTCTATGTATCTCTCTCTGTGTATCTCTCTATGTATATCTCTATCTCTCTATCTGTAGCTCTCACTCTCTCTCTGTATCTCTCTATGTATCTCTCTCTGTGTATCTCTCTATGTATCTCTCTCTGTTTCTCTCTCTGTGTATCTCTCTCTGTGTGTATCTCTCTGTATCTGTCTCTATGTATCTCTCTCTGTATCTCTCTCTGTGTCTCTCTCTCTCTGTGTATCTCTGTGTATCTCTCTATGTATCTCTCTCTGTTTATCTCTCTATGTATATCTCTCTATCTGTATATCTCTCACTCTCTCTCTCTGTATCTCTCTCTCTCTCTCATTATGTCTCATGTTACTAAACTACACCACTCCCACATCTCGTATATGTATATTGTGCTATTCACCAAAGTCGTCGTCATGGCACAATAACTTCACAATTATAATACATTTCTTCTGTCTAATATCTTTCTTTCCCTATTCTGTCTCTCTCCTTCTCGAACACCCTGTTTCTCTTGACTTGGTAGAGTACTTCTCTCCAATAATTGTACGAGTATATGAGCACTTCACCTATAATCAGATAATAACAACATCGAACCACCTACCTCCCTTTTGTTTATCTTACTGTTGTAATGTACAGAGTGACACCGACGTTTGTGTGTGTCACCATTAATATTATGTAATACTGTACTGTAATACTGAAATCCTGGTGTTCATTCAAGGCATTTTATGTTCGCTATGTCATATAGCCAAATGTCATGTTTATTAATATTCTAAGGGACTAAACTCTACGTCTAAATCATTCTTTGTCTTAAATAATAAATCAAGGATTGCCCCCCTTTGATACATCAACACCGTTTTCAAACGTGTTTGCTGACCTCTGAGAGCGCACAAACCTAGCATTGGTACATACAGACGCATACATGCATCCAAGCACTAGTTTGTGCGTCTTAATATCGCCCAATGGACTACAGTCTGGGGTGGAATATGCGCGCCTCCGCCAGTAGAAACTAGTGAGGCAAACACGTAAAATAAAACAAAATACAAATATTGTTTTGTTAAAATTGTTAATTTAAAAAAATCAACTATTGTACTACTTTATTTCCAGCTGAAGTCTAGGGTCTTTTAGACAGGGTAGTCTAGGGATCTTTTAGACAGAGGGTAGTCCAGGGGTCTTTTAAACAGAGGGTAGTCTAGGGGTCTTTTAGACAGAGTGTAGTCTAGAGGTCTTTTAGACAGATAGTACTCTATGGGTCTTTTAGACAGAGGGTAGTCTAGGAGTCTTTTAGACAGGCTAGTCTAGGGGTCTTTTAGACAGAGTACTACATGTCACTTCACCATTGCTGGGGTAGTCTAGGAGTCTTTTAGACAGAAGACTACATGCCAGTTCACCATCGTTGGAGTAGTCTAGGGGTCTTTTAGACAGATGACTACATGCCACTTCACCCCTGCTGTCGGCAAGTCGTGTGCAACAGAAAAACAACATATGCCTTACCAGGATTCGATCCGCTGCTCTCCTTGTCAGCAGGCAGGCATCGAAACCATTTGGCCACCCCGTGCTCTTTGTTAAGATTCTAGCCTTCTTTTAGGTGAAGGTACACCTTTTCGATTACAAACAGTCCTGTTGGTAGTATCAGGGCGTGTAAGTAATCAATATATAGTCAGTATCCAGGTCATTGCTCTCGTGCAGCGCTAAAAAGTTTCATGTTCTATTTTGTTTAAAATTAATGGCATTGCGCTGCCAGCAGACCCAAAGTGTCCAGTCTCTTTCAGTAATCCGCGTATAATGTAGATATTGATAGTTCACACAGCTGGTTGGTTGTACACACTGACTGACCCCGCTCGACCCTCGTCTTATGTCAAAGTTCAGCGGTCTGTGAATTGCTCATTCATCTATTGTGGTGTCATCATCCAACATGCGGTCATTTGTAGACTTCGAAATGTCCTAACTATCCATATCCAAAGTGCCCATAATGGGCACTTGCGTAGCCAAGATGTCAGTCATCTCTTTCATTGTCTTGAACCTCATCATAAGTCAGGGTCAGGAAAACATACTGATCAGACATGTAAGTCAGGGTCAGACAAAAAATACTGATCAGACATGTAAGTCAGGGTCAGACAAAACATACTGATTAGACACGTAAGTCAGGGTCAGACAAAACATGCTGATCAGACATGTAAGTCAGGGTCAGACAAAACATACTGATTAGACCCGTAAGTCAGGGTCAGACAAAACATACTGATTAGACACGTAAGGCAGGGTCAGACAAAACATACTGATTAGACACGTAAGTCAGGGTCAGACAAAACATACTGATTAGACATGTAAGACAGGGTCATACAAAACATACTGATCAGACATGTAAGTCAGGGTCAGACAAAACATACTGATTAGACATGTAAGTCAGGGTCAGACAAAACATACTGATTAGACATGTAAGTCAGGGTCAGACAAAACATACTGATTTGACATGTAAGTCAGGGTCAGACAAAATGTACTAGTCAAAACCCTCACCTCCACTTCCCTGTAGTCCTCCATGGAAATGGGCTGTAGTAGTGAGCGGCATGCAGTTGAAGTCGAGCATAGCCCAACCGAATGGAGGACCCCGGTACACTTTCATTAGCGCGCTCGGGATGCGAGAAAAGCTACAACAAACCGCCACTTAACGTATTTTTCATGGCGCACAAAAGAGAATATCTTCTCATTGTGGGCTTTCCATAACAACAACCATAATAATAGTAGATCCATACCCGCTCTTGGAGGCCTGTTTACTATTTGAATTTGTGTTGGCGCGTATAATCATCATATGGGTCGTAACATCTTCCGGGTAAAGGCTTACACTAACTGTATAATGCAGTCGACGACTGACTACGTGTTGCAACTTGTCAACATTGTAACAAACTTGCTGTAGCAACGCCAAGAAATAAAGCTGTTTATATTAATGCGATGTAGGATATTATTAGAACTCAAACAAATAATTGGACTCTAGTATCATGTTTTTGTGAAATGTTTGCGAGGTATGGTCTGGGGTCAACTTTAAAAGAACACTACAAAAGAAGTTAGAATATTTGTCAATCAGATAAATGCAGTTAAAACCTTAGAGAAATTAAATACAGATGCAAATAAACCTGTTATATAGCTTGTATGTTTAAGTAATAACTATAAATGTATGTATCTAACCCATTCAGAGCCTCAAACCTGCAATGTTTACATCGCGACGCTGGTGATTGGTCGACGGTGATGCCCCGCCCACTACTCCTGTTGCCTTCCTGGCGGACATCAAAACAAGCGTCTCCTGGCCTCGTCTCACATAAACCAGCTGATTTCACAGATAGAACGACCAAGACTGTTCTTCATACATGTTGTTCCCTGATTCAACTGGAGGTTAACTGTGGACTTGAAATTTAACATTTGAAACTATGAAGATCTTCAGTACATTTTCATCATCCTGTTTCTCGGATCAGAGTTACTTCTAAAACCAACATACTTCGATTGTGGAAACAGTTTACGGTAAATTAATTTTCCGTACTGTGCCAATATTTATGAAACTCAACTATTCAATTACACGGTTTTAAATGTTCATGAAAAGAAACGTGTATCGTGTACTTACTAGTTAGTATCTCTATTTCAAATTATTGGTAATTCATGGGGCAGGATATTACCCTATTCGCTTCGTGTGTCTGTGCTAATTGCTATTCTATTTTCAATCCCTAGTGACAAATATATGTAACTAGGTTACTCATGAAATGTACATTGCCAACTTCCTGGTATGAGCAGCTGACTACAATTACCTGAGGCCACGAATTTTTACGCTGATCTGGTTAAATGTGATTCTGTCATCCCGGTAATTTTCTGCGCTGGAGGACCCAACTTCGTTCGTTTTCATAACAGGAGGCTCGGTCCTATTGCGCGTCTAATGTCGAAGTGAAATTGTTGCCAACTGCCTGGTATGAACAGCTGATTACTTTCCTTGTTAATTACGAGTTATTTTTGAAATATTTGTCATTCAAATTTTGACTGTGTATAGTCACGTGTAACGTCCGTTTGAAACACGATCTAGTCGTGTTAAACAACCCGTGTTGAGGTGAAATGGTCCCTACCTTGAGTGTAAGGCCCTTATGCATTCCGGAAAACCCGTTTCTAGCGCCTGTTGTTGCAAGGAGACTCTCGCGTCTTGGACAGTTCAATCAAACCGGATAAAAGCAGTAGATAAGGACCGAGTGATTCCCTTGACCTTCGACTGTGATCGACGATACTGGGGAAACCCTAGCACTCAACTTGTGAGATATACACAGTGCCTGCAATCATGAATACAAATAGCGGTAACGATCCAATGTTGTCCAGTTTTATCAGCAACGACTGGGTCAAGCTTAACGGAACCTTGTCATCCACTGCAAGCCCTGTTCTTTCTCTTAATTTACTGCAACCCTCGAGCTCTGCTTTCCTCACCCCAACTGATGGGCTCTTGAGCCCAGGTCAAAATCTGTCAGAATTAGCCTCCTTGTGGTCCACCGAACGTAAACGCATCTCGTCCATCAAGATGGAAGACGATGACTCATTCTCTTCATATTCAGTAGTTGGGGACGTGGACAATGCAGATATAGACATGGACGAGATCGATATTGGCAGCAACACCACAGTAGTCGATATTAAAACTGAGATCGAGGATAACGAATATTGTGACGTAGCTGTGGCCAGCAAAGGAGAAAATCATGAACACAAATATGAGACAAACACGTTTCACATGAGCGAATTGGCAGCGAGAAAACACGTCGAAGAACAGTTTGATAAAATCGCATTTGTGCCTAGACCACATCTGAGTCAGCGGGAGAAGATCGAATCTATCCTGGCTAAAAGTGACTGTACAGAATTCTCTGTTGAGAATATACTGAACTTCGACAAAAAGTGCCCGGATTCTGCCAGAGCGTGCGCAAAGATCGTGCAGAATATTCCACAACGTTATCGTTGGGACTGTGTCAGACCAGAAGATATTCCTTGCTGTTACACAATCGTGGCAGACTGCAAGAAAGTGTCAAGCCGAGACAAACCACCCAGACCCATGAACGCTTTTATGATATGGGCGCAGGGGGCTCGGAGGTTGATCAATGAGCTGTGCCCCAAGATGCAGAACGCCCTTATCAGCGAAGCCCTCGGTTACTACTGGCGACAGAAGAATGACGCCTTCAAGCAGGTCTTTGAGCAGGAGAAGATGAAGCTCAGAAGGTTCCACTACGTTGAATTTCCAGAATACAAATACAAACCCAAAACTAAAGTCCAGAAGGCTAAAGAGAAGCAACAGTTATCCCTTACCAAAGCAAAAATGCGAGCCTCGGTAAAACTAGAGAAGAATCAACGAACTGAAGAGTCAAATATTTGTCGCACAAACACAAGCAGCCGTCCAAAGAAAACAAGACAAGACTCGGGAAAAAAGAATGCAAAAGAGCCGTCAATTTCCCGGGTCGCATTTTGTGAAAAACCTGCACCAAAGTCTCCAACAAGACCGGGCATAAAAGATATGCTTTCATTAAAAATTCTCAACGACAGAAGGTGCAAAGAAGCAACAAACTCAATCAGCAAATCTCAGGAATCGGTTCGCAGTTTATTCGGACAGTTGAGTCCACTGGAGGTGTTAGGTGACACCACAGACGATGTTGGTAGCCTCGACTCTTCTGTTCATATAGACACGGATTTACGCAGCATACTCGTGCCTTCTTCAGTGTTTGATACCCCGGCCAACACGCCACCTGTTGACGAAGGTGACGATGATCACCCACAAACACCAGTTCATTCCCAACAGGGACCGTCAGTCATTCAACCTAGAGATTCGTCTCAACGCATTAATTTGATCGCTAACAACCAAACGATACAAACGTCTTTCACACCCATTCACTTCTTACCAATCAAAGATTTCCCAGACCTGTCATTGCTGAACCGTGCCACAGCTCCCACTGCTCAGTTCGCCAACAAACAGCGGCCATCCCCTACAACAGCACATGTCTCAGATGTCACGGACTGGCTATTCAGTTACATCACCGAGTCTCTTTCAACAGCTGGACAACACACATGCTCTCTTAACTCAAAATACTCCAACAGCAGCAGTGGCGGTATAGACGCCAACAATAACAGCGGTGACCTGAACAACAACACCAGCGATGAAAACAACAACTGCTACAATGACGCAAATAACAACAACAACAACACACAGTCCAGCTATCCTGCCAGCAGCTCCACTTCCAAACTCATTCAGTCTCCTAATGAGGTCAGTGACCTTGACACATTACTTTTGGATCTGAACGCCCCCTTCCTCAGCGACGATGACCTGAGGTCTATCCTGAACACGCTATGAAAGAATTATCACTTCAGTTTGTGTTTAAATACAGCATTGGCCCATTTATAGTACGATCTTGTGTTTTTTTTAAATTTTTATAAACTACTTCGTTTTCAAATACATGCTGCATCATAAGCGCAGCCTAACATTTCAGCCAATAAAACAACAGTAGACTGCACACTAGGCTATTTTGTGGAAGTGTGTAATGTCCTGGTATTGTATTATGTTAGATGTCACCTCACAGACACAATAAGGTCCTATTATACTTGATATAACATCAGACACCATAAAGGCGTATTATATTTGATATCACCTCACATACACAATATAGTCCTATTATAATTGATATCACATCAGACACCATAAGGGCGTATTTATACTTAGTATCACATCAGACACCATAATGCCATATTATATTTAATATAATATCACAAATGCCATAAGCTCATATTATACTTGATATCATCTCAGACACCATAAGGTCATATTATACTTGATATCATCTCACAGACATCATAAGGTCATATTATACTTGATATCATCTCACAGACATCATAAGGTCATATTATACATGATATCATCTCACAGACATAATAAGGTCATATTATATTTGATATTATCTCACAGACATCATAAGGTCATATTATACATGATATCATCTCACAGACATCATAAGGTCATATTATATTTGATATCATCTCACAGGTACATTAAGGCCATATTGAATTCCATATCACTTATAGTCCACAGACACCCTAAGGTCGCATTGTGTTCGATATCGCTTATTTTTTTAAGATACTGTAAAGTCGTATTGTATACGATATCACTTATTTCCCACATAGACCTTAAAGTCGTTTTGGATTCCAGACCCGCACTATATTCGGGCCAATAATGTATATTGTTTTCATAATTATGTTATGAACATATTTGTCTGACAATGTGATTAGATTCAAATGCCCGTAGTATTTCTACTGCACTAAGTTGACCACCTAGTTCGTCGTGTTGCAGATGTACTTCTACATATGGCGTCCTATGAAGCATGGGGTAGCCACTGTAGATGGCTACTTGATAAAAACCTTCATTGAACCACTATTTATGCTCTTGCATTTATGGTTTCTATTAAAGGTTTGTTTTACATGATGATGTTACTAGCCCCATGAGCAACTCTCATTAGTTACATTTTACAACATGCACGGAGATGCAATCGGTCTTTTAATTCCTCCCAGTTCGCGACTTTGAGATCAACAAAATGGAAGTGTGTTGCAATAGCATGTGCGTGCTAACTACCATTTACTCGAGTTGAAACTGAAATAGAATGAACAGAACCACTTTAACCTCCCAAGCATGTCGCAAAATGCAACTAAAAAGGCCTGTGCATGGAGCTAACACCTTCAGTATATAAATCGAAGTCCTCCACAAGAGCTCCAGAGAAGTGTTTTGATGCATGTTTACTGTTAGTGGACCAGCTGTATATGCTATCCTAATCTTTATAATGTAATTACAAGGAGAGAGGACAGCTGTTGTCATCCGAATGTTAACATTACTCATCCCCCAGCTTGTGATCATAATGTTAACATTACTCACCCCCCAGCGTGTGATCATAATGTTAACATTACTCACCCCCAGCTTGTGATCATAATGTTAACATTACTCATCCCCCAGCGTGTGATCATAATGTTAACATTACTCACCCCCCAGCTTGTGATCATAATGTTAACATTACTCACCCCCCAGCGTGTGATCATAATGTTAACATTACTCATCTCCCAGCGTGTGATCATAATGTTAACATTACTCATCCCCCAGCTTGTGATCATAATGTTAACAGTAGCTATCTCCCAGCTTGTGATCATAATGTTAACAATACCCATCTCTCAGCTTGTGATCATAATGTTAACATTACTCATCCTCCAGCTTGTGATCCTAATGTTAACATATACTCATCTCCAAGCTTGTCAACAGAATACTAACAATTACTATACCCCAGCTTATTAGCAGAATGTTAACATTACTCATTGCAACCCCCTCACCCCCACCCACCCCACCTACCACTGCCCCCCTTCGAACTTCTCCACAGAGTGCTAAAATAACCAATTATACATTTCCGTAGAATGCTAATACAATTCATTCTCTCCCCCCACCCTTCCCAACATATCGAGATAGAATGCTAACATTACCCATTCTACAACGTATCGATCAACACAATGCTTAGATTACTCACGGGGCACGTGGCCTAATGATTTCGATGCCTGCCTGCTGAAATGGAGGGCAGTGGTTCGAATCCCCGGTAAGGGTTATGTTGTTTTTCTGTTAGGGGTGAAATAAGCAAACATAGCCAGCACACAACGTGGTGACTGCAGGAGCGAAGCGCCCTGTAGTCCTCAGCCTTAAAACCCCTCCGAAAATATCCTAAATACCCCAACAATGGGAATAAAGTGGCAGGGCGGTCAGTTTCATTCACCACAGCAGAGCCCTTTCCCACCCCCAACTGATCCCCCTAGAGAATGCTGCAACTTATCGACACAAAGTCTCAAATTACTCGCTCCACCTCCCCCACCCGCAAAATATCGACAAAGTGCTAAAATTACTCACTCAACCTCCCCCACCGCCAAAATATCGACAAAGTGCTAAAATTACTCACTCCACCTCCCCCACCGCCAAAATATCGACAAAGTGCTAAAATTACTCACTCCACCTCCCCCACCCGCAAAATATCGACAAAGTGCTAAAATTACTCACTCCACCTCCCCCACCGCCAAAATATCGACAAAGTGCTAAAATTACTCACTCCACCTCCCCCACCGCCAAAATATCAACAAAGTGCTAAAATTACTCACTCCACCTCCCCCACCCGCAAAATATCGACAAAGTGCTAAAATTACTCACTCCACCTCCCCAACCGCCAAAATATTGAAAAAGTGCTAAAATTACTCACTCCACCTCCCCCACCCGCAAAATATCGACAAAGTGCTAAAATTACTCACTCCACCTCCCCCACCCGCAAAATATCGACAAAGTGCTAAAATTACTCACTCCACCTCCCCCACCCGCAAAATATCGACAAAGTGCTAAAATTACTCACTCCACCTCCCCCACCCGCAAAATATCGACAAAGTGCTAAAATTACTCACTCCACCTCCCCCACCCGCAAAATATCGACAAAGTGCTAAAATTACTCACTCCACCTCCCCCACCCGCAAAATATCGACAAATTGCTAAAATTACTCACTCCACCTCCCCCACCCGCAAAATATCGACAAAGTGCTAAAATTACTCACTCCACCTCCCCCACCCGCAAAATATCGACAAAGTGCTAAAATTACTCACTCCACCTCCCCCACCCGCAAAATATCGACAAAGTGCTAAAATTACTCACTCCACCTCCCCCACCCGCAAAATATCGACAAAGTGCTAAAATTACTCACTCCACCTCCCCCACCCGCAAAATATCGACAAAGTGCTAAAATTACTCACTCCACCTCCCCCACCCGCAAAATATCGACAAAGTGCTAAAATTACGCACTCCTCACCCTCTCGTCACCACCCCCCTCCCGCCCTATCACCCCCCCCCCCCCCAACACATCAACAGAATGCTAAAATTACCCATTCTACAACTTACCGACAAAATGCTAAGATTACTAGCTTCTCCTACTCCCCATCTCCCTCTCCCAACATGTCACAACAGAATGCTAAAATTATCCATGCTACAACTTATCGACAAAATGCTAAGATTAATCACTCCTCACCCCCCCCCCCCTCTCCCTCCTTCCCCCATCCCTCCCAACATATCGACACAATGTTAAAATTACCCATTCTACAACTTGTCGGCAGAATGCTAAGATTTCTTACTCCCCACATTCAGCACTTCCCCACCACCAGCTTCTCGACAGAATACAAAAATTGCCCTTTTCACAGCCACATCCTCATACCCCCCTCCTCACCTTCATTCCACTAGCTGCACGCAAAGAGATCACAGGAATCCATCCCATCAATCCATCCCATCAATCCATCCCATCAACACTTTGTGATTCAGCTCCAACTACGCTGACCATTTGCAAGTTTTTGTATCTTCTACAATTTGTTATTTTATGTACAGGCATTCGCTGTTATATTACAGGCATTCAATGTTATACTATGTACAGGGACTAATGTTACATTATGTACAGGGACTACTGTAATATTGTGTACAGCGCTGAACAAAATTTAGCTTCTTATATTACAGGAATTCATTGTTATATTATGTACAGGGACTAATGTTACATCATGTATAGGGATTACTGTAATATTATGTCCAGCGCTGAACAATATTTTATTTGTTATATTACAGGAATTCATTGTTATATTACAGGAATTCATTGTAATATTAAGTACATGTGCTAATATTACATTGTGTACAGGGATTACTGTAATAATGTGTCCAGTGCTGAACAAAACTCGACTTGTTATATTCCAAATTGTTGCGATTTCGTTATGACGAGTCTTTGCATAACATACCATTCTCCACACTAATTAATGAACTATTTCGTTCAATCGATTTGAGTTATTGGTTTCATTTCTTTCTTACCTGGCTGTGTTCACGTTTCTCAACGTGTTGTAATGTTACTTAATTGTTACTCAATATTTTATATAGATGTACTATGTTATTCAAGACGTTATATTATCTTTTGCATAGTGCTTGCTGTAAATATCATACTTTTAGCATAACAAAATTATGGTCTTTGTGAAGATTATGCATTTATTGGCATGGCATTAGTCAAGTGGATTCTGACAGGATTATGTATGTGATAGAGACAAGAATTGGTCAACTGCCATGCCGATAGCTTGTTGTGAGAGACGACGACCAACAATTGCGGTGAGACATGTCCATCTACATCTTACAAAGTTCCAGGATGAAAACCTGATATAAATGAAACACGACTGAAGAAGTCAGTCACATGAAATTCAGATACATCAACACTGGCTCTTTTCGTCTTGTCAGACGATAGTAATTGTGATATTAGCACAAAGCCCGCGCAGAAATATAGAGACCATGTGTTGCCCATGCAGTATGGTCCCTCTCTCGGTCTGCCTTGTTTGCTCCAAGGAAAAGGTGATAGCAATACATTTGGAACAAGGCAAGCTACAGTAGTTGCCGGATCAGCATAGCAATGTCCGATCTGTTCGCCTGTCGGGGCTTCCCTTCTAGACCAGCCGCCAACCAAGGCTAAGGGCCTGGTCCGCCCTGCTACAACACTCAGCTGAGGTTGCCTTTCCTCGCCCTAGGATAAGGCTTTCTATCCTCTTGCGTATGCTCCTTCGCACATCGTCGGTTGTCAGGTTTGGTAGACGCTGACCAACTTTCAGAGATATCAGAAAAAGGCTACATAGCCATATCTGACAAAACCCGACAAGATACGCCAAAATCTAATCTTTAAGGCTTCAGATGGTTTGAAATCAGAGTTTTTGTCCTCCTTAAATGAGCTGCTTTCCTAGGCTTTCGAGCCCCATCTGCTCGAAAGAAACAAACCACAAAAAGGTGAAACCGTACTTACAACATACGAGGGACGATCAAAAAGAATCCGACTTTAGACTGGTTACCTATTTAGTTCAAGCCTAATCCCGGTGGAGCGTGTAGCCTAGTTGATAGTGGGCTGGCTTACTTGACTGGGATTACAGCGTGCTACGAGTTCGAATTCACGGACATACAGAAAATAATCCAGGCCGTGGGTCGTGCCTGGTACGACCGCTCTTCCAGTCGTCAAAGCTGTAAATTGGTATCTGACGTCTGAAATAGATAAGTCAAAAACAGCAATGAAGGGAACACCCCACATAGACTGCGGTTTAGTACATTACTTAATCCCCGATGGCAATTATTGCCATGACAAGGACCTTTAACTTTTAATCCTCTTCATCTTCTTCTTCTTCTTCTTCTTCTGCGTTCGTTCTCAATCTCCCACTACTAAACCCTGAACCGGGGTTCATAAATAGGAAGTAGTCCGGAGAACGGAATTTACAGCTAGTTTACAGCTTGACTGCGATATTTGCACCTTTCGGTCCAACACATCCGTCTTCGGCAATCCTCTTCTAAAAACGTCCTTTCTGAGATGACACACCTTTCGAAGCCGTACATCCACTAGTGGAAGCATTTCTGGAAGGACGGGGGAGGGGGGGGGGATCTCCATCAGGCACTGTCGCATATGTCTTGATTTCTTCTATATCCTTAATTGTCGTCGTTTTGGGTGGCACCTTGAGTCTTGAAAAGGACCAAAAGTCGCAGAGAGTCATGCTGGGGTCCCGACGGACGTGTCGATTGCCGTGTTCCAGTAACAAATCCTGGGTGAGGTGTGATGCTTGGTCCGGAGCAAATCCATCCTGATAATGCTCTGTTCTTCAACTAAATTGTTTGTTGTTGTTGTTGGATGTCGTGTGTGTGCCTTGAAAAGAGCGTTAAGTGGCATTTGCTGAACGTTTCCTCACATTCCAGCGTGCTGATGAAAGCTGACCTTGGTCCCACAGGCGGTTGTGCTTTGCTGGCTTCATCTGCGTGACATATTCTAATACGGGAATCACGTCGATCCACACCTGATTAGCCAGATTACCTTTACAACAGCTTATTTCCAGGAAATGCTACATGGAAGAGAGATAGTGGTCTTGGTCAGTATATTGTCCCTGACGCAACGTCCTGTCAGTATATTGTCCCTGACGCAACGTCCTGTCAGTATATTGTCTCTGACACAACGTCCTATCAGTATATTGTCCCTGACACAACGTCCTGTCAGTATATTGTCTCTGACACAACGTCCTGGTCAGTATATTGTCCTTGGCACAACGTCCTGTCAGTATATTGTCCCTGACACAACGTCCTGCCAGTATATTGTCCCTGACACAACGTCCTGTCAGTATATTGTCCCTGACGCAACGTCCTAGTCAGTATATTGTCCCTGACACAACGTCCTATCAGTATATTGTCCCTGACGCAACGTCATGTCAGTATATTGTCCCTGACGCAACGTCCTGTCAGTATATTGTCCCTGACACAACGACCTGTCCGTATATTGTCCCTGACACAACGTCTTGATCAGTATGTTGTACCTGACACAACGTCCTAGTCAGAATATTGTCCCTGACACAACGTCCTGTCAGTATATTGTCCCTGACACAACGTCCTATCAGTATATTGTCCCTGACGCAACGTCATGTCAGTATATTGTCCCTGACGCAACGTTCTGGTCAGTATATTGTCCCTGACGCAACGTCCTGGTCAGTATATTGTCCCTGACACAACTTCCTATCAGTATATTGTCCCTGACGCAACGTCATGTCAGTATATTGTCCCTGACGCAACGTCCTGTCAGTATATTGTCCCTGACGCAACGTTCTGGTCAGTATATTGTCCCTGACACAACGTCCTGTCAGTATATTGTCCCTGACGCAACGTTCTGGTCAGTATATTGTCCCTGACACAACGTCCTGTCAGTATATTGTCCCTGACACAACGTCCTGTCAGTATATTGTCCCTGACACAACGTCCTGTCAGTATATTGTCCCTGACACAACGTCTTGGTCAGTATGTTGTACCTGACACAATGTCCTGTCAGTATATTGTCCCTGACGCAACGTCTTAGTCAGTATGTTGTACCTGACCTGACTAGCGTCTCAGTTCCCATTTCCGATGCTCTTCTACTAGGGTGCCTATGTTAGGAACGCGCTATCTTGTATAGCATATTCCTATTTACATTTCTTTCCAATGATTGTGGTTGCTCTTCAAAACCTGTGATAAAAATCCATGATTCTAGGGCTAGAAGTTTCGTTGTGTAAAACACATTGCTAAAGGGGATCCCACTAGGCCTCAACTTATTTTTTACTGCTGGATTTTGACATGTGGTCACCATGCGGTAGTGACCTAATGCCTCACTGCAAGAAAATATGGGATACAATAAAAGTGGTGATTTTGCTAGTCCCAAACGAGACTCTGTGTAGTCCTGGTATACTTAGTTGTTATTGGTGTTATAGAAGCTATTACGAGCGGTGGGGTGGTGGTGTGATGTCGTTATAGCTGTGAGGCAAAGGTGATTAACCTTCTTCTTTTGTCGTCTCACTTTCTACCTGGTTTTAGCCCAGTGTCGTTGTGTGTATTTGTCTTTCGCCTCTCTCGTGGCTCCGAGTAACATTTTTCCCCATTTTATGGCTGGTCTTGTTTACGTAGTTTTTGTAAAGGTGCTTGCCTCCCCGTGCAGGAAAGGTTGAACGGTAAAGGTGCTTGCCTCCCCATGCAGGAAAGGTGGAACGGTAAAGGTACTTGCCTCCCCATGCAGGAAAGGTGGAACGGTAAAGGTGCTTGCCTCCCGCGCAGGAAAGGTGGAACGGTAAAGGTACTTGCCTCCCGTGCAGGAAAGGTGGAACGGTAAAGGTGCTTGACTGCCCATGCAGGAAAGGTGGAACGGTAAAGGTGCTTGCCTCCCGTGCAGGAAAGGTGGAACGGTAAAGGTGCTTGCCTCCCCGTGAAGGTAAAGGTGGAACGGTAAAGGTGCTTGCCTCCCCATGCAGGAAAGGTGGAACGGTAAAGGTACTTGCCTCCCCATGCAGGAAAGGTGGAACGGTAAAGGTACTTGCCTCCCCATGCAGGAAAGGTGGAACGGTAAAGGTACTTGCCTCCCCATGCAGGAAAGGTGGAACGGTAAAGGTGCTTGACTCCCCATGCAGGAAAGGTAGAACGGTAAAGGTACTTGCCTCCCCATGCAGGAAAGGTGGAACGGTAAAGGTACTTGCCTCCCCATGCAGGAAAGGTGGGACGGTTGGGCTTTGAATTTCACAAATTTCAAGCGTCCCCTAGTGAGACTAGTGTCTAGTCACATTGTAGACTGATGAAAAATAAAAAGATCCCGTGACCACGTCGTACATACAAAATAAACTAAACAGTTGAAAATTGATAAGAGTAGGCTATTATCGACTGTCCGAGCATAATTCTAGAAAGTAATGAAATTCTTATTCCATTCGCAACCAACCTACTAGCTTGGCTTCATTTGCGTGCTGCTCGCTACTACGGAGATTCTGAGATAATAGTTTTAGAATGAAGGTCACATTTTGACCTTGGCACTGCTAAGAATGTTCACAAAAGACGATTAATGATTAGTAGAGTATAATACTTCCTTGACCTAGAATAGACACCCGGAATATCGAATTCTTGGAAAATCGCAGGGAGGTTTAAATGGTTGAGAAATAAAGACCTTTTGTTTATACAGTCCTCGATTAGTATGCAGGAACATGTTTAAATGTTTTATAATGTTGGGTGCGTTCGCCTTATTTCTCAATTCCTCAAGGCGGTGTGCGTTGCACTGTGGTTTTTATTTTACGTCTGTTGGTCCAGTGTATCCGACCAGCATGCATTTTATGTAAGGGTCTGCTTCCTCCTGCATTTTCTAAGGGTTTGCTTCCGCGGGGTAACGGCCGGTGCTGTGATTGGGATCGAACCCAGCACCTTCGGTTTGTGAGCCGTGTCACTTCACTACTAGATAATGTCCTCTCCATAGTTTTCATTTTATCCCGGTTCCAAAACAAAAAACAAAAAACACCGATTTGACTACATGCCTCTTGATTAAAATAATCTTTATCCTAACTTCTCGTCCACCCTCATCTGAGCAAATTAGAAAACATCATTTGAATCCATGTTTATCTCCTCCTTCTCGAAGCCGCTAAACAAGTGGACATTGAGGCCTAGAACCTTCTGGATTTTACTGTGCTGATCGGGATCAACATGCTGAGCAGTGTATGAGCTCCAGCGGTTAGTGACCAATAGCTAAATGCTAGCGTTACGTCAGTATTAACAACGCTAAAACAACACAAAGATGAAGATCTAGAGCAATGTATGTTCTCCCTGACACAGCCCTCAGCAGAACACCCAAGGTTGATCATACAGTGGATCCCATTCCACTGCACTATTGAAGGTAATGAAGCTGCAGACAAGCTAGCAAAGTGTGGAGGAGCATCCCCACAAACAGACTTGAGTATCACATATAATGAGGCCAAGACCATAATTAAAGCCAACTTCAGGGTAAAATGGGCTGATCAACACCCGACTTTCGAAAATAAGACAGCTACTATAACTTAACTAGAGAAGAGCAAGTCATCATCTTCAGACTGAGAACTGGGCATAACAGACTCAAGGGTCATTTTAACAACAAAATGAGGATTGGGACAGATGACAGGTGCCCATGTGGGGAGCATACCATGACCGTGGAACACATCCTGCAAAGCTGCGTGCTCAGGCAGAAAAAGAGAGAACAAAACTGGCCTCGTGAGACAGATATGAGACAGAAGCTGCATGGAGATGAAACAGCCTTACAAACAATGGTGTTCTTTGTAAGAGAAACCAGGACCTTGATCTGAGGATGAACGAAGAATAAGAAGAAGAAGAAGAAGAATGCTAGCGTCAGGGCCAGCGACCTAGACCTGCCAAGACACTTCTACGCCTCCACCCGCTGATCCTAGATAACAGGCTACAGCAGAGCAGACTGGCTAAAGAGAAGGGATCGAAGAGGGACGGCTAACCCGGAACTAAAAAATAACCTGCTGAAGTCGGATGTGTCTGATCAAAAGGTGCAAATATCGTAGTCAAGCTGTAAACTACGACACAACGCATTTCATTCTCAAGACAATACCCTGCTATTCGCAAAGCCCTTATTAGGGCTTGGTAGCGAGAGATTGGGAACGAACGAAGGAGTAGACGAAGAGTGTCTTGTTCATGCTCAGTTTTGAGAACATGGGCAAGCTGACTCTTTGGCCTCATATGCACCCGTATTGGGGGCACTGGCCTACCAAAGACGGACGTGACGGACGGTTCGCTGACCCAGGTACAAGCACCCAGCTATGGTTCGCTGACCCAGGTACAAGCACCCAGCTATGGTTCGCTGACCCTGATGCAAGCACCCAGCTATAGTTCGCTGACCCTGATGCAAGCACCCAGCTATTGTTCGCTGACCCAGGTACAAGCCCCCAGCTATGGTTCGCTGACCCAGGTACAAGCACCCAGCTATGGTTCGCTGACCCTGATTAAAGCACCCAGCTATGGTTCGCTGACCCAGTTACAAGCACCCAGCTATTGTTCGCTGACCCAGGTACAAGCACCCAGCTATGGTTCGCTGACCCAGGTACAAGCACCCAGCTATGGTTCGCTGACCCTGATTAAAGCACCCAGCTATGGTTCGCTGACCCTGATTAAAGCACCCAGCTATGGTTCGCTGACCCTGATTAAAGCACCCAGCTATGGTTCGCTGACCCTGATGCAAGCAGGCAGATATGGTTTGCTGACCATGATGCAAGCAGGCAGCTGTGATTGCTGTCAGCTCATGCGTTTCTGCATCTTGTTTCAGAAGTTGATCAAGCAATTTATCTTAAATATTGACATTATTTTCAATGAACCGGCTATCCAGAGATTGTAAATGTTTGACATCTTTTGTGGGTCCCAGCATTGAAGGGCGCATGGAATGGTCACTCACGCCATCTTAGCAGTCTCATTGTGGCTGTGCAGCTAGAGTAGAACATCACGTGATGTTCTCACCATTGTGCATATCTACCTCATTCATTGTTCAACAACATATTATAAAACACAGTTGAGTCTACTTTTTGTTTATTTTTTGCATTCACTTTGTATGTGTGCAATGTAAATTTGTGATGTGGGTGTTTGTGATGTGTTCACTTTTGTTATGTGTGGATGAATAATTGTGATATGTGTATGGTATATTTGTGAATAATGAACCAACTATATTGATCTGAATATAGTATGATGTCTTAAGGACACAAATAAAATTGCCCTTGGGAAAACTACTTGTTTTATATGCCCAGGCTAACATTCGTGACTGAAAAAACAGCAAATTCCTGGAACGGGGTCGGTCTGGTCGGACTAGAATTACAACGACCGTTCATAAATGAACACAAGGTCAAAACGATATGAGAACATTTGTTGTGTCATTAAACTGTTAATTTAACAGGTACTGCGTTCAGATAAAAATAGTCCTATGACAGATACTGCTGTCGAGGATTAAGTGTAAGACTCTTGGTTTACTAGGCCTCAGGTTTTAATGAGGTAGGGGTGGACAGTTTCCTAACCCAACACTTTTCCTTGTCTAACAGTTAACCACGTATCCCCTTTACAGCATGGTACACTAGGGCGAGCCGATAACGAGGATAAAGCGACTCTACTACGTCGACGTAACTAATATAAAAAATATTCCCGTGCCAGATTTTGAAGTCTAATCAACACCTCCACTTCAGAAACGAAAACATCAACTACAACTGAACTAGAGAAAAGCAAAACTGAGAACTGGGCATAAATAGACGCATCGGTCAACTTTACAACAAAATGAGGATTGGGACATATGACAGGTGTCTATGTGAAGAGCATACCATGACCGTGGAACACAACATACATAGCTGCACGCTCTGACAGGAAGTGTGGGAACAGTCATGGTCTCGTAAAACAGACAATAGAGGACAACTGTATTACAATGAAGCATCCTCGCAAACAACCATGTAGTTTGTAAGAGGAACCGGGTCCTTGACCTGAGGATGAACGAAGATTATCTACAATGAAGGGGACGGCGTGGGCTACTGGTTAAGTGACACGGCTCACAACCAAAAGGTGCTGGGTTCCATCCCCATCACAGCACCGGTTGTTACCCCGGGGAAGCAAACCCTTAAAAAATGCAGGAGGAAGCAGACCCTTACATAAAATGCATGCTGAAGTCGGATGCACTAAACCGACCGGCGCAAAATAAAAACTACACTGCAACGCACACCGTCTTAGGATTAGAGAAATAAGGCGAAGGCAAATATAAATAACAATCTACAATGAGAAAAGGAGGCTTCCTATGTGTGTCGATTAAGCAAGGGAATAGGGCGACTCTATAGTAACAATCAGTGCCACATTTGTAAGGCTTTTAGTTAGACATATGGAGAGGAAGATGCTGAGCAGCGCATGAGCTGCAGTGGTCAGCTACCCATAGCTGACTGCTAACGTCAGGGCCAGCGAACCAGGGCTGCCAAGACCCTTCTACACCTCCACGCGGTGATCCTGGATAATAGGCTGCAGCAGGGCAGACTGGCTAAGGAGAAGGGATCGAAGAGGGAATGCTAACCCGGTACTCAAAAAATGCTTGCTGAAGTCGGATGTGTTGGACAGAAAGGTGCAAATATCGCAGCCAAGCTGTAAACTACAACTCCACGCATTCTGTTCTCTGGACTACATTCTACAACTTACCCTTTTAGGGTTTGGTAGTGGGAGATTGAGAACGAACGAACGAAGAAGAAGACATATGGAGAGAAGACTAACTCCTGAACAGGGTTGTCATACAGGTCGGAAAATGTTAGTACGGGTAATTATGCTGACCAAGACTCCCACTTCATGTCTTCGCCGATCCCTCTGGAAACGCGATGTTCTCATGGCATCCTGGCTAACGTGGTGAGGATCGACGTGATCCCCTTAGCAGTGAAGTACACGCAGATGAAGTCAAGTATACGACAACCACATGGAGGACCAGATCTACCTTCATCAGCTCGTTCGGGAATGAGGGAAACTACTGCAACTCGCCACTCAATTCCCTATTCAGAACGCACAAAACAGTGAATTGTAACAGACCCTCTGCTAGCCGTGATCTAACTTAGAACATTCTCACACTCATCCACATCATCATGACCATACTCAGTAAATGACATATCACACAGCAGGTGGCATATTTATTATATCATACTCATATCATACAATGAGTAGAGAAATTACAAACACAATATAATACATATCTTAACTAAACATTCTACTAAAACGGGAATTGTAAGCATTAGCTATTGATGGAATTCCCAACTATCTAAAAACCCATTTCTATTGCCTTTCAATTACATCACACACACATCGCCGTAACTGCGTCTTCAACACACCTTATCAAATACTCTTCCTCACTGAAATCCCCTCAGGCGGGCGATCTCGACATAACTCGTTCACAATGTGTCCTTGCTTACAAACACACTTTTAGATTATCCATTAATGCAAAACTCACACACCTATTTGAGCGATCCTGTTCTAGCACTAAACATTCGTCCAACAGTCTATCAATCGCTCCTCTACCTGTCGGTGAGTTAAACATACTATCCACATTCAGTCTCTCTCTCTCTCTCTCTCTCTCTCTCACACTCCCCTCCATACAGCCTCACTCTCTCCCTCACTCTCCATCTCTCCTCCAGCCTCCCGAGCTAAACTTTGTCTCGAGTTATATATCCTCAAGCAAGGCCAGAGCTTGACCAATCGATCTCAGGTATGGTCATCTTCAATCCCAATTGGAACGAAACACTTTGCACACCTGTCACTCATTCTCTCGCAGCAAGCCCCGTTGCCAATTTCGTCTGTCAATCAATCTCCCGCTACCAAAATCGGAAGGCCAGTGGTCAGTTTCTATCTGTCCACATTCCTTAACCCAACTCTGTTCTCCTTTGCTGAGACGGTGAGTGACCTTGACATGCATTCAGGTAGCTTTAAGCTTTAACATGTTCAGGCATCCTAACTCCCCTTGCTCCGGCGGGAACTGTTACAGAATATACGCATTGCTGACATTGAACAACAGCCTACATATGTCCCACATACTACCTATTGTTTCATATAGAGCGGCTCCTGGCATGTGGAGTCCCATTATCCTGACCTCGTACTATCCATGCATTGTTGCTGCTGCTTATGCCACTCGTACTTGAGTTATGTACTCTTGACGAATGTCTTTGTTGGCAGGTTACAGTGGTTCTTCTAGTAACCCGAGGAATACTTTAGAATGTGGACCGGGGTCCTCCTGGCTGTAGTGCAACGCTTGCTTCCTCTGTACGCTCATGACTAAAGGGATCACAGTATTGATCCCCACCTTGTTAGCCATACATAGCCTGATCAGAATGTTTCGCCTGACCCTGACTAACATAGCTTGATCAGAATGTTTCACCGGACCCTGACTAACATAGTCGGATCTATATGTTGTTGCCTGTTAGTTTCCCCTCCCCATCCATGAAATGAGCACATATATGTGTTTGCGTGTGTCTCTGCTTACGATAACAATATGAGGGCGAAGTGACCCATAATGATTAAGACTCAGGCCTGAAACGGGCTCATGCAAACAATACAGCGTACAACATAGCCACCCATTGTCGACAACGTGGCATTATTCATTTATTTAGTTTTGGTAGCTCATCATCATCATGTAGCATGTCCTTTGCAGAACGTCGCTCTCATGACAGCCTGTCTGTAAGAAACTCTATATTTCGCCGGCCGGCCCCAAAGTCAAATGCAGTGTTTCCTTGATGCCCTGAGTCCATCGTTTTCTAGGTCGGTCCCTGCTTCTCTTTCCAGTGACATCTCTCTCCAGTCCGTTGTGTCGTTTGATGTGTCCAAAAAACCTCAGTTTTCGAGTCATTACGTCATTTATGAGCTAATTCACCTCTACTTTCAGGTCTTGCCGGATAGATTTGTTTTTTTTCTTTCTTTGTCCACGGGGTTTTTAGGACTCTTCTGTAGTACTGTGTTTCAAAAGTACCGATCTTCGCTCTTATTTCTTCTGTAATCGTAGCTGAACGTATTCTTCTCAGTCCTATGAGTGTGCTAGCAGTGACAGTTGCTGACTGAAATACGTTTACGATCCTGCCATCTTGTCGTTAATCGAAGACGTCCGCTACAGGGCTGGTCAGAAACAGTCCCAGTCGTCAGGCTGTAATCACATCCTAACAATCTGTCTTGACACATCAAATTATCATCTTGTACTTGCAGACACACACATTCCTTCTTCCAACATGGCAACATTTAGCGCCTTGCGTGGCATCCGTCCAGTAGTTTGCTTCTGAACGAAATGAATGACACAATAATCACAGATCGCTAGTGAACACTTCTTAGGTCAAGCACGTGAATTGTGAGAAACTGTCCGGATAGTCGTTCATTTCATGAAATTAGATTTGAAAGTCCTTGAAAGGTCATTTCACACACAGACTGTACTGTGAAAATTATATGGTTTCCATTAACGGCAAAGAATGCATCGGTATAAAATTACATAACAACTTTCCAACATAAAACCATACACAAAAACTCGTAAGTTTCTTTTTATTGTTAAAACCTTCTACACCTCCATGCGGTGATCATGTATAACAGACTGCAGCAGGGCAGACTGGCTAAGGAGAAGGGATTGGAGAGAGAATATTAACCCGGTACTAAAAAATGCTTGCTGAAGTCGGATGTGTTGGAATGAAAGGTGCAAATATCGCAGTCAATCTGTAATCTACAACACAACGCATTCCGTTCTCTGGACAACATTCTGACACTAAAGCCCTTTCAAGGTTTGGTAGCGGGAGATTGAGAACGAACGATGCCAAAACAAGCCAATTAAACATACATACAAATACATGCACACATACATACATAAATACATATACATGTACCCACGCCGCACACACACACACACACACATATATATATATATATATACATACACAAACGTCTCCTTCTACATCGTTTCCTTTTAATATCATTGAGTGAGAAACAAATATATATATATATGTAAAAATGTCAATTCTCTACAAAGGCGCTCCGTGCCCGACTGTGATAATGGTCCAATGTGCTCGGCGCTCCAACAAAAGTGCCTAGGTCACTGGAACCGTATTTGAATAGTGATGTACTGGATAGTTTTGTCAAATCTATCAGGAAAAAGATGTTGAGAAATAACCTTTGACGCAAAGCAATGCTTTTTCAAGATAATGCACTAGGTCACCAGCCTAACCGGGATGGCTTATCAGATAATGTCCAAGCAATTTTCAGACTGTAAACACGGGTTACCTGATTAAACTAGTGGATTAAGAGAGTTATTTCAACATTCAATGCCTGCTATTTACAGCGCACATTTAAGTAATTAATTGAGTTTACAGATGATGGGAGTATGTCTATTACGAGGAAATTATGGCATGTTGCACCCTGTACTACTACATCATGAAAGTAACGGACAATCACGTCTGATGCATCGCATGAAGTGAATACAACAAATATGAAATGAGGTATAGGAAAAATCTGGCCAGAGTGAATTGACTACTTCCTGGTATTTGACACGACAATAAACGATACTAAGAAACAGGTTATTAGATTAGCCCAGCAATAAAATCAGTGCCATAGTAGACACTGTCGTCGGGGATGAAGTGTTACCAACATCATTGTATTAGCCAAAGCTTGCGTGAGGTTTGATTGAGAATCCCCAACCGTAGTGCCGTAGTTCAGGTAGTCAGATACAAGCGAACCACTTTACAGCTTGGTCGACTAGAGCTTGTCGTTAACAGGAATTGAACCCCATACCTTTGCAGCAAAAAACGAATGTTCTACTACTACATAAATCAGACGTATGTTGACTTAACTAAAATAGGAGAAGATATGTATCTAATCACCAGAAGATCGAGACACGGGCCATTAAAAGCCCCAATGCTATGAAATAAATCTGACGGGGACATCGTGGGAGGCCAACAAAACAATATTCAAGTGAGTCTACACTGGGACAATCAGATCAATCATGGAACATGCCTCCAACACTTTGGCAGGAACAATCACATGGAAACTAGACCGAGTCCAAAATATGGGTCTCAGAACTAGCCGTGGGGCATTGGAAAGGACTCTTATTATAAAGCTAGGGAAATCAGCAAACACTGAGTCCCTAAAATTATGCAGAAAATACAAATCCTTTACACAGTTTGCAAAACTGAAGAGGCTACCTGATCACCATCTACGCCAAAAGTTCAAAGAGAGAACTAAAAGCAGACTACTAAGGAAAAGCCCCCAACTGTCTGGTCAGAGAAATATGTAGAAAACATTCAGACATCATGAAAGCAGAAATCGAAAAGTCGGAAGCGTTCATTCCAGAACCATGGATACAGAGCCAAGACCAGTTCAAAATAATCGTAGATGTTCCAGCGATAACGAAAAAACGTGATGCGTCTACAATAGAACACAAAATCCACGTTCTGCAGGAGCTCAAGAAACAGTACCCTAGCAACTCCTGGACACACGTGTATACAGATAGATCGGTCACATGGAGCGAAGACAGTGAATTCTACATAACTCACTCCAACGGCGACATAGAAAACCACTCCTTACCAGCAGGATAGACCTGTACCAGTTTCAGAACTGAAACAAGTTGTTCATGCAGCAACGATGATTTTTATCAGCCAAAACACAACTACAAGAAAAATTATCATTCTAACAGACTCCAGGAGCATACTCCAAGCCCAAAACAAGATATACTCACACAAAATAAAATACAACATCAGATTGCTGTCCCCCAAATAAACATCTGGTCCTACAGTGAATTCCGGCCCATTCTGGGATCCTTGGAAACGAGAACGCTGAGCCTCTCCCAAAAGCTCAAGTAGCGGTATATTATTCGTCATCCCCAGAGTTATAAAAGAGCAAAGACACATCAAACGATCCATGAGGACGGAGTGCAGAAACCAGCACAAAGAATACAAGTCAGAAAATGATAATATAGTCAAACTGGGCATTCAAAGATCGTCAGACTCAGAACGGCACATTGCTGACTCAAGGCCCACCTCCACAGAATGGATCTTAGAGACGCCGGCACATATGGTTGCGGAGCACTCTAGCAAACACCAGAACATATCCTGCATGACGGCCCTACTTACACTGACCAAAGAGAGGCACTCTAGCCCAGGGAAGCGACCATGCTCGATAACCTGTGTGGTACCGGCGAAGTCTCCTTCGTGAACCTCACTTGGCTAAAGCCATTGCGTGCTTATCGAAGAAAAAGCAGACTTGAATCACGTAGTATCTTGTCTAGCAGTGAATGAGCTATAGCGGTCAGCGACGCAAAACTGACTGTAGCGTCACGGTCAGCGAACGAGAGCTGCCAAGACCTATTCTACATCAACACGTGGTGTACCTGGATAACATGCTGTAATGAGACAGTCTGACTAAGGAAAAGAAATCGAAGCGGAAAGGCTAACCCGGTAACCAAAAGTGTCTGCTGGAATCCGAGTGTCCGACCAAAAAGTGAAAAAATTGCTGTAAGCTACGACACAACGAAATCAATTCTTTGGACTTGATCCGTCTACTTGCAAAGGCCATTTCCGGGCTTGGTAGCGGCATTTTAAGAACGAGCGACGAAGACAAAGAATCAGGTAATTGATAATAATCAATTGATGATCTAATGCAGGAGAAACAACAAAGAGTAATTCAACAAGAACACACAAATCAGAATACATTACCTCTGCGATCAATATCAACAAAATATTTCTTTGAGGTTTTTGAGCATTTGGATATAGATATGGCAATTGTAAATGGAGAAGACACTAAAGACAATAAGTTGACATATCAATGCATTAGTGAATGTTCTGACGGCAGTCAGCAGCTCATTGCTTACATCAGGGTCAGTGATCTATAACTGACCAAGACCCTATTCGGCCTCCATGTGACGACCCTGGAAACATACTGCAACCGTGCAGGCTGGCTAAGAGATTAGGGATTTAATATGAATGGCAAACCCGGTGTCTAAAATCCCATGAAAAAATATGATGTGTTGGACCGAAATAAGCACATTTTGCAGCATCGCTATAAACTGCAACACAAGGTAACAAACGTATTTTACAAGACGAACAACGAAGAACAATAAGACAGGCCGTAGGATATTAACCAGTGGATACAATTGTAGCAGGGAACTGTTCAAACATAACAAAATAGAATGCAAATCAACTAACCTTGGTCCTGATTCTTAAACGTCCAATCGAGCAACAATATCAAGAATAAGAGCCTCCAGCACCATCAACACCAGCTGCCATACAATCTCCACCATAGGATGCTAGACTCCTCAGGCATTTTCTAGACAAATTTCAAGCAATGCAATTCAGATACACTGGATTCGGGATCAAGATGCTGAGCAGCACATGAGCTGCAGTGGGCAGCGACCCATAGCTGACTGCTAGCGTCAGGGCCAGCGAACCATAGCTGCCAAGACCATTCTACACCTCCACGTGGTGATCCTGGATAACAGGCTGCACTAGAGCAGACTGGCTAAGGAGAAGAATTCGAAGAGGGAATGCTAACCCGGTACTAAAAAAATGCTAGCTGAAGTCGGATGTGTTGGTCCCCAAGCTGTAAAACTACAACACAACGCATTCAGTTCTCTGGACTACATTCTGCTACTTACCCTTTCAGGGTTTAGTAGTGGGAGATTGAGAACGAACGAAGAAGAAGAAGAAGAAGAAGATACACTGAATTCAAGACCAAAGGCTGACCACGAAAAAGGTGGATTACAGATATATCAGAAGCGGAGAATGCCACTACGCGTGAGGTACACAATCATGCTCGTTTAACAGATCTCTTCATTACCAGACGCTGAAAGGCAAAACAGGAAAAGCCCTCCAACAAAAGAAAGAAAGAACAAAGAGAAACAACATGATGATAATTGTGGAGCTGGTATATATATAGATGTCATCATTAGGTCTTTCCGTCTAGTCATAGGATAGGGCGTTGTGCTTTGAAAATTGTGCTTCTCTGACGGTCATCGTCGATACGACCCTGACGACAGACTGATCTCCAGCAAGGGTTACCTTCAACCACATGGCATTAATATCTTCCATAACGTTTCTTATATGCTCATCTCATACCGGCCCCTATCCATTTGCCTTCCTCTTTCCCGTCCAACTGTGTCACCATTTGGTCCATTCCGTGTTTGGCTGTCACTGGCTAATCCGGCCGTTTGATCTTTATCTGTCACCTGGTATCCGGCATTCGAAGAAGAAGTGGCGTTTCTCAGATACATACACGATTTTCTTCTTATATGTTGACATCCTCCATGTAAGTATTCTTCCCCTCTTCTCTGATCCGCTAGATCATATATTGCTGTTGTTCGTTGTCTCTAATGAAGGCCTATTGGTCGTAACATAGGTTTCGTTTGTGTTTTCGTCTTTGTGCGGTATCTAACTGCACCTATTTTAAATATTTTTTTTCACTTAATTGTTTTCTTGCTTTGAAAAAAGGGATATAACTATAGAGTCCATGACGTTAATGAATGTGACTCGTAAAACCAATCCGAGCAGAGAAGCGATTACCACAGTATGTGCAAGGAAAATCAGTACTGTTTGCGGCATCGCATGATGTGGCGTGTGTTCCCAAACGCTCAGCCCTTAGCCTATCCATAATCAGTATTACCTGTGTTTTTTCTCCATGTTTAACCCTGCCCCTCCATGCAACACGACCCATGGCGTCCTGTTCCCATGATTCCAAATCGATGTCCAAGACTGGAAGAATTTGTCCATGATGACAATTCTCCTTCTTCTTCTCCGTCTTTCGGTCTCAAACTCTTGCTACCAAGCCCTCAATCGTTCGGTCTCAAACTCCTGCTACCAAGCCCTCAATCGTTCGGTCTCAAACTCCTGCTACCAAGCCCTGCATCATTCGTTCTCAAACTACCACTACCAAGCCCTTAATCGTTCGTTCTCAAACTCCCACTACCAAGCCCTCAATCTTTCGGTCTCAAACTCCCACTACCAAGCCCTCAATCGTTCGGTCTCAAACTCCTGCTACCAAGCCCTCAATCGTTCGGTCTCAAACTCCCACTACCAAGCCCTCAATCGTTCGGTCTCAAACTCTTGCTACCAAGCCATGAATCGTTCGTTCTCAAACTCCCACTACCAAGCCCTCAATCGTTCGTTCTCAAACTCCTGCTATCAAGCCCTCAATCGTTCGGTCTCAAACTCCTGCTACCAAGCCCTGCATCATTCGTTCTCAAACTCCCACTACCAAGCCCTCAATCGTTCGTTATCAAACTCCCGCTAGCAAGCCCTGAAAAGGGCTTTGAAAGAAGCAGGATGTTCTCCGGAGAAAGAAATACGTTGTGTTGTAGTTTATAGCTTGACTGCGATATTTGCACCTTTCAGTCCGGGACATCCGACTTCAGCGGTCAATTTTGGTAACCGGGTTAGCCTTCCCTCTTCGATCCCTTATTCCTAGCCAGTCTGCACTGATGCAGCCTGTTATCCAGGATCACTGCGTGGAGGTGTAGAAGTGTCTTGATAGCTCTGGTTCGCTGGCCCTGACGCTAGCAGCCAGCTATCTGTCGCCGACCACTACAGTTCATGCACTGCTCAGCATATTAAACCACGAGAGTGTTTATTATATGGCAGTCATTTCCCCTCATATTGCACATAACCTTTTGGAGCCATTTTGTATTCGTCATCTTTGACCTAGTTTATGAGCCGTTCTTGTGACCTACATCTTTTATCTGCAGCACAATCCACCGAAAGCTATATCATGTTATGAGGAGGGATAATTCCTTGTCTCCAGTTGTTCTGGTACAAGTGGCAGAGCACAGGACAGTTAAGTAAACTTGCATCTCATATCTTCTGTAAATAACTCGTTTCTAATGTCCAGGAGGTCTGTTCACGGAGTTTAATATATGACGTGCCATGAGACACGCGAGCTTGACCTCAATATGAACTGGCAGCTGGTGTGATGTCTGATAGATATGTAGGAAGTACGTGCATAGTTCATGTATTAAGTCTTGGACGACGGACGATAATTGACAGATGTAGGTTCATGCAATGATCATATCTCAAACGTCATCTTACTAAATTCATCCGACAACATTAAGAACTAATGACTAAAAACACGCAAACTACAAAGATCAAATGGGCTGTCCCACATTATATTCAATGAATAGTCCAGACAAGGCGAAATAAAGAAAGGCTAAGCTATGCTGGACTGACACTATTTAGAAATGAGTGAAATACTTAGATCAATAATAAATCATTGATCAAAATATTTAAGCTATCTGCGAAGTATGTATTCTTCTTCTTCTTCTTCTTCTTCTTCTTCTTCTTCTTCTTCTTCTTCTTCTTCTTTTTCCTCTTCTTCTTCTTCTTCGTACGCTGTCAGACGTCAACCTGTATTTTTTCGAAAAAAGCAGCGGTCATCCTGAGGCTGTCGACACTGCCATAGAGCTTGTCTAGTGATGGCCACATCTACTTTCTCTGATCCTCGTATGTCGAGCAGTTTTGCAGCAAATGTTCAGCGGTCATTTTCCCGGTACCACACGAGCATTCGTCAGTGCCACCTATCTTCAATTTGTTGAATAGGTGGTACCTCAGTCTATTGTGGCCAGTGCGAAGTCTGAAGACCACGACCTGCTCTCTTCTGTTCAATTGGTAATAGGAATCGTTTTTTTGTGTAGCCAGTATGTTCTGTTTCCCATTTGGTCTTGTATCTAGCTCTAATAAGACTTTTTCACTCTTCGTATGTCACACTAGTATCTGGTTGTGGTAGTCTTGCACCTTCTTTTGCCAGTCTGTCTGCCTCCTCGTTGCCTTGGATGTTACAGTGGGATGGAACCCACTGTACCACTACTCTTTTTGGTGCGGACTGCTGGCATAGTTGACAGAGTACTGCTCTTAAATCATTAGAAGTATGTATTTAAAAAATACACGCAGTTCCCTTGCTTTGGGCGACACATCTCAGGTCTTTTCATTTTATTGTCTCTTCATCTCCGTGTATGTTTTACTTACCCTCATAATCATCATCATCACCATCTTCTTTTTCTTCTTCGTCTTCTTTGCCGTTCGTCGTGAAAATGTCGTTTTGCTGTAGTTTATAGAAAGACTTCGATCGCTGCGCCTTTCGCCCCGTAACATTCGATTTCATCTGGTGTGTTTGGGTACCGGCTGTGCCTTCACAATGCAATCCCTAATCTCTTAGCCAGGTTCCATGAGTGCAGCCTGTTTCCAGGGCTGTGGTGGAATAGGGTGTTCGTCAGCTCTAGTTCACTGATCTGGATGCGAGCACCCAACTAAAAGTCGCAGGATGTTGTTAGCTTGTTCACTGTCCCCTGGGAGTTCCAGAACAGAGATGGTCTCTAATGAATAGTTTCCTTAACGCAAGTCATATCCAACGCCAGCGTGTTCTATATCGCTACCCGCTTCACTTAAGTCAAGTCAAGTCATCCCGTAACCGGTGAGGTCGTTGGGGTACACATGAAGACACCCTGTGCTTTCTCTGGTCAGAGATTGGCTAATTATTTTATGCTATCCTCCCGTCTTTTTTTTTTTCCTGGGGGGGGGGGGGATAAAGGGGAGGGGGGATTTCTTTTTCGTCCCCCTTGCAACTTTCAGTGCGGGATCGTATTTGCAAGATCGTTTGGCTTGGTTTGGCTTGGTTTGGCTTCATTCGTTCTCAATCTTCCGCTACCAAGCCCTGAAAGGGGCTTAAGTAGTAGAATGTAGTCCAGAGAACGGAATTCGTTGTGTCGTAGTTTACAGCTAAACTGCGAAATTTGCACCTTTCGGTCCAACACATCCGACTTCAGCAAGCATTTTTTGAGTACAGGGTTAGCATTCCCTTTTCGATCCCTTCTCCTTAGCTCTGTTGCAGCCTGCTATCCTGGATCACCGCGTGGAGGTGTAGAAGGGTCTTGGCAGCTCTGGTTCGCTGGCCCTGATGCTAGCAGTCAGCTATGGGTCGCTGACCACTGCAGCTCATGCGCTGTTCGCAAGCCTGTTTGATCTTCATGTGGCCGTAGAAAGCGAGTTTTCGTCTTTTCATCGTTACCAAGTGGTCTTCTAAAGGCCCTATTGCTGTTTTAATTCTTTTTCGTATTTCCTTTTTTATATCTCGGTCTTTCTATGTTATGTTTAGAAGTGTTCGGATACATCTCATCTTCAAGACTTGTATCCTCCGCTCCACTGCTATGTAAGAATTGTTTTCAATAGTTCAACATTCGTTTTCTCTTGATCAAATTTGAATGCGGAGAGGAGACTAACGTCTGGTCATGCAGAGCATGCTGATTGATATTAATCACGGTCAGGTGAACATACCGAGCAAGACCCCCACCTCACTTCCATCCAGTTCTCCCTAGAAACAAATTGTTTCATGGTAGTCTGGCTAAACAGATGGGGATCGGCGTCATCCCCATAGTAGTGAGCGATAGGAAGATGAAGCCAAGTAAAGGACAACCGCTTTGATAAATCCCGGGCCACCTTCAAAACGCGCTCTTGATGGGAAAAAAGCTACGGCAACTAGCAACCTTACCCCTTTTTCATGGCTTCAATAAGATAAAGCTTGGAATTCAACAACAACAACAACAACAACAACAGTTGCTGAACATCATTTGAACCCTTCTTTTCTGTAGAAGCGCTCATTTAGAAAAGTTTATTCCGCTTTGCTTGTTTTATTGTTTCATTTGAATCATAACATACAGTAGTCCTAGTTTAACAATGAATTGTAGTAGTCTTTTGTTGAATTTGGATACTCCTGGTAAAGTTAAATACTTTTAGTGAAGTTAATACTTTTGGTGAAGTTAATTACTCTAGTGAGGGTAATACTTCTGATGAAGTCAATGATTCTGGTAAAGTTAATAATTCTGGTGAAGGTAATACTTCTGGTGAAGTTAATAATTCTAGTGAAGGTAATACTTCTGGTGAAGTTAATAAGTCTGGTTAAGGTAATACTTCTGGTGAAGTTAATAATTCTCATGAAGGTAATACTTCTGGTGAAGTTAATAATTCTGGTGGAGGTAATACTTCTGGTGAAGTTAATAATTCTGATGAAGGTAATACTTCTGGTGAAGTTAATAATTCTTGTGAAGGTAATACTTCTGGTTAAGTTAACAATTCTGGGGAAGTTAATTTTTCTCCTAAACTTAATACTTCTCTTGGACTTAATACTTCTCCCGAACTTAATACATCTTTATTTCCATTAGTTTTGTAATGCTATTATAGTCCTAGGTGCTTTTCATATTCTTGTTTTGAAATATTTACTAGCTCCACATCACACTAAACCGTCGCCGTTTCGTCATATTTTGGAGCATGTGTCCAGTCTTGACCACCAGCTCTTAAAGCAGACCAGGGACATCCCTAATGGCAAGCGACCCTCTCTGTCATGACCCCGCGTCCAAGGCTTTCCACCCACCAACTGGTAGGTCAAATCGGAAAGACATAATCTCCATTGCATGCAGCCTAGGACTCGGTCACTCATCGTGCTCTTAGACTATTGACGCGACAGTTCTTGCTGCCTGAACGGCCTACCTTCCAACTTACTTACCTACCAACCAACCTTCCTACCTCGGACTTGATCTTTTCAGCTATTAAGATTTATTAGTTATTTCACGTGGGCACAACGAAGACGAATCCAAGTATAGGTCATCAGTCTTGAAGATCTCGATCCATCTTTTCATCAGCACTCTCTGAATGTGAAAAAAGCTACTGCAACCCGTCACTTAATGTCCATCTCAGGGCCCACAAAAGGGCGAACATACTCATCATGGACATTAAACAACAACAACAAACTCTTATAGAAATGTACTAAAAATTAGATGGGATGCCCCAACGACCACCCAGGCTTCGGGGGAAAGGAAGAAAAATGCGAAGAAGAAGAAGAAGAAGAAGAAGAAGAAGAAGGAGAAGAAGGAGAAGGAGAAGAAGGTGAAGAAGAAGAAGAAGAAGAAGAAGAAGGAGAAGAAGAAGACGGTTCACTTAGATATTTGGATGGTCCGCTGATAAGAAGAAGAAGAAGAAGAAGAAGAAGAAGAAGAAGAAGAAGAAGAAGGAGAAGGAGAAATAGAAGAAGAAGACGGTTCACTTACATATTTGGGTGGTCCGCTGATCAACCCTCCCCCCCCCCCCCCCTCCATCCCACTGTATCTCACTTATGTACCAGCTTTCTGTTTTTTGGGTTTGGGGAAGTCCTTGGGACCACCTATATATCCCCAAGGGACAGGTTTTGATGTTGATATAAGGAAATCGATTCTCTCGGGAACGAAGAAACACGGCCGACGGTTCAACAAACTGTGTTCCTGCTGTTCTTACCTGAAAGCGTCAGGGTCGATAGGTTCACCGACAGTTTACTTTATGCCACCGATATTTCCAATAGTTGACGGGATCTCAGCTTGGTCAAATAGCTGCTGTTTGTCGAGAGACCTGCTGACGCGGCACATTCCATGGGGAGGTGAGGGCTATAGGGATAGACGTGATGTCTCGCACTGTACGTTCAGACTGGCTGGTATAACTTTAGGCTGGATGTACCTTCAGGCTCTGTATACTTCACAGTACTATTAAAATGGTCAGAAACTCAATAAAACTACACACTCACACTACACTTTCACAATGTGTATGCACCTTCATACTAGTATTAAAATCTACATATTCTCAATAGAATTCGGAGTCTCACTTTCACCTTCCAACTCTCAGTGTGCATTTAGACTCTAAATATGCCACGTGACTAAGCAAACAATTAAACAGTATACGTACTCAATATACCTCCAGAATCAATATATCGTATTTTTAGACGGGCAATATATACCTTCATCCTCAATATACTTTCGGACACCAAAAATAACTTCACTCGCAAAACATATTTAGACACTCTTTATGCCTCGACTTTCTATATGCCTCCACTTTCTATATGCCTCGACTTTCTATAGGCCTCCACTTTCTATAGGCCTCCACTTTCTATAGGCCTCCACTTTCTATATGCCTCCACTTTCTATAGGCCTCCACTTTCTATAGGCCTCCACTTTCTATATGCCTCCACTTTCTATAGGCCTCCACTTTCTATAGGCCTCCACTTTCTATATGCCTCCACTTTCTATAGGCCTCCACTTTCTATAGGCATCCCCTTTCTATAGGCCTCCACTTTCTATAGGCCTCCACTTTCTATATGCCTCCACTTTCTATAGGCCTCCACTTTCTATAGGCCTCCACTTTCTATATGCCTCCACTTTCTATAGGCCTCCACTTTCTATAGGCCTCCACTTTCTATATGCCTTGACTTTTTAATACACGTCGACTTTCAACACCCCTCAACCTTCAATATGCCTCAACTAATATGCCTCAATTTTCAATATTCCTCGATTAATATGCCTCAACCTTCAATATGCCTCAACTAATATGCCTCAACCTTCAATATTCCTCGATTAATATGCCTCAACCTTCAATATGCCTCAACTAATATGCCTCAACCTTCAATATTCCTCAACTAATATGCCTCAACCTTCAATATTCCTCAACTAATATGCCTCAACCTTCAATATTCCTCAACTAATATGCCTCAACCTTCAATATTCCTCAACTAATATGCCTAAACCTTCAATATTCCTCAACTAATATGCCTCAACCTTCAATATTCCTCAACTAATATGCCTCAACCTTCAATATGCCTCAACTAATATGCCTCAACCTTCAATATGCCTCCACTTTCAATGTGCCTCCACTTTCAATATGCCTCCACTAATATGCCTCCACATTTAATTATTACAATTATTGCCCATCCCAAGCGATGATGGCCACAACAATGACGGTTTTGTCTTAAGAATGCAATGTGCGCTATATTCGGATTATAGTGTGCAAGTAAATGCGCATGTCATTAACCTCACTCTCTTGTCCCGAGTTGCCTTGGATCAGGAGCAAGATTATTGGTTAAGACAACTGGAGGTAACTCAGGATGCAGGCACTCTGGTCTTACCTCCCATGAGACCAGGGGTCGCTTTAAACTTGCGGGACTCGATCGTCCACCGTTTCAGTTCATCGCTGTGAGAGACAGTGCATAAACCTGTCATTAACCTCTACAGCGAACCCCTATCACATTCCTTGACTTTCAATATGTCTCGATCTTCAATATGCCTCACTTTCAATATGCCTCACTTTCAATATGTATCGATCTTCAATATGCCTCACTTTCAATATGCCTCACTTTCAATATGCCTCCATTTTCTATATGTCTTCAGACACTCACCTTAACTTCATACTAAATACTTCAGATTCCCAATTCACTCTGAATGAATCTTCAAACACTCAAAAAAACCTACAAACCTAGACAAACTTTCAGAAACTTTATCTATTCAGCATCAAGGGGACGGCGTGGCCTAGTGGTTAAGTGGCACGGCTCACAAACAGAAGGTGCTGGATTTGATCCCCACCACAGAACCGGCCGTTACCCCGGGGAAGCAAACCCTTAGAAAATGCAGGAGGAAGCAGACCCTTACATAAAATGCATGCTGAAGTCAGATGCACTGGGCCGACAGGCGTCGCAAAATGAAAACCAAAGTGTAACGCACACTGCCTTGGGAATTAAAGAAATAAGGCGAACCTAAAAAACAAAAATCTCTCCAGAAACAATTCTTGCTAGGAAACCATGACCTTCTGCTTGAAAGTGCTACAAAAGTTCCTGGCAGGAATCAACGCGTCGTTGTTTCAATTCTAGAGGAAGCTGCCATGGCCCCCACATTGCAGACATTATGTGGTATTGTAGCATATCATAAATGATGTGGTGTGCTGAACCTTGACTGATGTCCAGATGTGCTGAATCTTTACTGAAGTTCAGATGTGCTGGACTTTGACTGATGTCCAGATGTGCTGAATCTTGACTGATGTCCAGATGTGCTGAATCTTGGCTGATGTCCAGATGTGCTGAATCTTAACTGATGTCATGTCCAGATGTGTTGAACCTTGACTGATGTCCAGATGTGCTGAATCTTAACTGATGTCCAGATGTGCTGACTCTTGACTGATGTCCAGATGTGCTGAATCTTGACTGATGTCCAGATGTGCTGAACCTTGGCTGATGTCCAGATGTGCTGAATCTTGACTGAGGTCCAGATGTACTGAACCTTGACTGATGTCATGCCCAGATGTGCTGCACCTTGACTGATGTCCAGATGTGCTGAATCTTGACTGAGGTCCAGATGTACTGAACCTTGACTGATGTCATGCCCAGATGTGCTGCACCTTGACTGATGTCCAGATGTGCTGAATCTTGACTGATGTCCAGATGTGCTGAATCTTGAGTGATGTCCAGATGTGCTGAATCTTGACTGATGTCCAGATGTGCTGAATCTTGACTGATGTCCAGATGTGCTGACTCTTGACTGATGTCCAGATGTGCTGAATCTTGACTGATGTCCAGATGTGATGGGCTGAACCTTGACTGATGTCCAGATGTGCTGAATCTTGACTGATGTCCAGATGTGCTGAACCTTGACTGATGTCAGATGTGCTGACTCTTGACTGATGTCCAGATGTGCTGAATCTTGACTGATGTCCAGATGTGGTGGGCTGAACCTTGACTGATGTCCAGATGTGCTGAATCTTGACTGATGTCCAGATGTGCTGAATCTTGGCTGATGTCCAGATGTGCTGAATCTTAACTGATGTCATGTCCAGATGTGTTGAACCTTGACTGATGTCCAGATGTGCTGAATCTTGACTGATGTCCAGATGTGCTGACTCTTGACTGATGTCCAGATGTGCTGAATCTTGACTGATGTCCAGATGTGGTGGGCTGAACCTTGACTGATATCCAGATGTGCTGATTCTTGACTGTTGTCCAGATGTGCGTCAGTTTCATTCACTGACAATCGACGATTTTCCTTTGTGAGACGGTCAACGGCTGCAATGGACTCTGAGGTCACTACTCGATGTGCCGGTTGTGAACAGTCTGTCACGCCGTTTGGGAACTTCCTACTCCACTAATACACTTACTGGAGCGAAATGCATGCATCACCGTACTGGACCATCATTAGCTGATGCACTTCTACAAGTTTCACCCCTTCCCTGCTCAACAAACAGATAACACACTGCTGCTTCTCTTTGGTGCATGTCAGTAGTGAATCTTTCAACAACAATTACAACGTCATGTTGTGCGTCTGTACTCCGATTGAACGTATAGGACACTCTTGATATCCTTAACAACGATTTACACAAGTTACAAGACAAGGGTATTGTCTTTTTTCCCAATTGTTTTCCACTTTGAAGGTTTTCATTTGAAGCCCCTTCTTATCTTCCGAACACTCAATATGCCTTCAAAACGAATAAACATTCACTCAATATATATGCACTTCTAAAATACATATAGGCAACATTATACGTTCAAACACTCAATATACCTCCACTTCCAATATATATTCAGACACTTAATATACCTCTACTCCCAATATAGATCCAGACAGTCAAAATGCTTTCACTCTGAATATGCCTTTTTCTTTGTTTTCTACTCATACGGAACATAGAGGGACTTCAAGTGTCACATATATTCTCCATCTTCCCGTGACATGTCGACTGGCCTAATCAGTCACGCGTCTTCACAGTCTATGCTCTTAATGTCGCTTTTCGGTAATGTTGTAGAATTTTGATTCTGTTAAGATTCGACGTCACTGAAACCCGGGCAGACTCATATGTAGTCAGTCTCTTCCAAATACACACTTCTGCTCGTTCTATCAGGTACCTCTCACTAGTGAAACCACATCAGATACCAAAACTGTCCATCCCATGCAAAGCATGTACATTGATCGCTATCTCATCATCCAAGTGGCAGTGATTGATTAACTTCAAATTATCCACATCCATTATCCGTTCTTTGAAAGCCTTATGAGCAAGAGCGTCAGTTTGCTGTATTCCATATCCAAAAGTTTAACTACCCAGTATCTTGTTTATAAATCTATTCTGTGCTGTTGTTCTAATGGAGAATGGAGCGCTCTTATTCTTTGACTTTTATCCTGAAAAGGACGTTTGTTAGGATGTGTCAAAATTTGCAGCGAGGCTGTGGTAGGGGAGACTAATGTCTTGTCAGGGAAAACATAATGATCAGAGTATGTTAGTAAGAGTCAGGCAAAGCATACTGATCAGTCAATGTTATTCAGGGTAAGATAAAATATACAGATCAGATTATGTCAGTCAGGGTCAGGTGAAATATACTCATCGGACTATATTAGTCAGGGTAAGGCAAAACATACTGATCTGATTATGTTAGTCGGGGTTATGTGAAAAATAGTGATTAGCCTATGTTTGTCAGGATCATTTAAACATACTAACCAAGATCCCATCTAACTTCGAAGCAGTTCTCCCTAGAAACATGCAGTTTCATGACAGTCTGGCTGTGCACATGCGGACAGGCGCCCCAGACAGCAGAGCACATACTACAAAACTGCCCCGAATATGATATACAGAGAAAATCTCACTGGCCCATAGAAACACCACTGGAAGAGAAACTTTATGGACCTGTATGTGATCTACAAAAGACAGTGAAGTTTATACAAGAGACAACATTGCAGATATAGACAATATTTGAAAGCGAACGGAAGAAGAAGAAGAATCACAGTCTGGCTAACAAGAAGGTACCGGCTTGATCCCAGTAGAAGTTAACGTCACGCAGATGAAACCAGGAATAGCACAACAGCCTGGAGGACCCCGGTCTACCTTCATCTGCACGATCTGGATGGAAGAAACGGTACCTATTGCCCTTTTCAGGACGCATAAGAGGAAAGAATTTCTTATCGTCGGCATTAAACAACAGCAACAATTACAACAGCAACAATAACAACAGCAACAATAACAACAGCAACAATAACAACAGCAACAATTACAACAATTACAACAGCAACAATTACAACAGCAACAATTACAACAGCAACAATTACAACAATAACAACAGCAACAATTACAACAGCAACAATTACAACAGCAACAATTACAACAGCAACAATTACAACAATAACAACAGCAACAATTACAACAATTACAACAGCAACCACCATTATAACAGCAACAATTACAACAGCAACAATTACACCAATAACAACAGCAACAATTACAACAGCAACAATTGCAACAGCAACAATAACAACAGCAACAATTACAACAATAACAACAGCAACAATTACAACAGCAACAATTACAACAGCAACAATTACACCAATAACAACAGCAACAATAACAACAGCAACAATTACAACAATTACAACAGCAACAATAACAACAGCAACAATTACAACAACAACAATAACAACAGCAACAATTACAACATTTACAACAGCAACAATTACAACATTTACAACAGCAACAATTACAACATTAACAACAGCAACAATTACAACATTTACAACAGCAACAATTACAACATTAACAACAGCAACAATAACAACACAAACAATTACAACATTAACAACAGCAACAATAACAACACCAACAATTACAACATTTACAACAGCAACAATAACAACAGCAACAATAACAACAGCAACAATAACAACAGCAACAATTACAACAGCAACAATAACAACAGCAACAATAACAACAGCAACAATTACAACAGCAACAATAACAACAGCAACAATAACAACAGCAACAATTACAACAACAACTTTTACAACAGCAAAAATTACAACATGAAGCTTACGTTATCTGCGACTTTCGGTCCGACACAACCATCTTCAGCACCTTATATGTGGGGACAGGGAAGGCCGTCCCTCTTCTATCCATAATCTTTTAGCATAGTTAAATGACTGCAGTCTGTTTCTATGGCCACTACTTGAAGGCTACAGTCAGTTATAGTTGACTGACCCCTCTGATACAAGTAACCAGCTATGGACCGTTGACCCTGATACAAGTAAGCAGCCAGTTCTGGGTCTCTGGCTAATGTCAGCGCGTTCACCGTTGCATCTTCAGCCCCACGCGCAATTCAAAACCCACAATGTCTCATAACATGATTGTGCATACGTGACTGACATCAATGCTGGACCCTGTTCTTCCAGTAATTCAGCTGAAGGTTAGAGTTTCCTCCCCTAGCTGTAAGCTGGATCAACCAGCAGACGAGGCTCACCTACAATCTGTTTATTTTTCGAAGTCAGTTGTGGCTTGCTGAAGCCCAGTCTCCGGTCTTCTTCTTCTTCGTTCGTTCTCAATCTCTCACTACCTAACCCTGAAAGGGCTTAAGTAACAGAATGTAGACCAGAGAACGGAATGCGTTGTGTCGTAGTTTACAGCTTGGCTGCGATATTTGCACCTTTCGGTCCAACACATTCGACTTCAGCAAGCACTTTCTGAGTACCTGGTTAGCATTCCCTTTTCGATCCCTTCTCGTTAGCCAGTCTGCCCTGCTGCAGCCTGTTATCCAGGATCACCGCGTGGAGGTATAGAAGGGTCTTGGCAGCTCTGGTTCGCTGGCCCTGACGCTAGCAGTCAGCTATGGGCCGCTGCCCACTGCAGCTCATGCGCTGCTCAGCATCTTGATCCAAAGTCTCCGGTCTAAGATATGTTAAAGACATCGATACTCATCCAGAAGCCAAGTCTAGCCAAGTTAAGTAAACCAGGGTCTGTGCGATGATCGTCGATGACTACTGTTGATGTAAGAGTCCCCGGTAACATACCAGGAAAATGGATACGATGTGTCTCATCCAGGTATTTCGCGGGCAGTCCCAGATAAGATTCCATAAAGGGTGTCGTCTTTTATAGTCCCGGATTTTCAGGGAAAAGCGAAGAAGCTGTTCAGCCTGGACGTCACTAGAGAGACGGGCTACATGGCCGAATATAGAAAAGCGGTGCCGATCTAGCTTTGAGAAAATGTTCTCGAATTGTGTCCAATTAGAGATACTGGTGTTAGTGACTAGGTCTTGCCAGAAAACACACCGGAAACCACGGGATCACACAATTTCTTACTCCTTATGGATGAGTGCACTATTAGATCTCTCTATCTCTTTTCTACCAATCTCTCTCCCTCTCTCTCTCTCTCTGCTTCTCTATTTTTCTATCTATTTCTCTGGCACTGTCTCTTTCTCAATATATATGTGCCTTTTTCTGCCACTGTCTCTCTCTTTATCACTCCCTGCACTTTGTTGCTGTCTCTCTCTCTGTCACTTTGTCTGTCCCTCTCTGTCACTTTGTCTCTCTGTCTATCTCTGTCACTTTGTCTCTCTTTCTCACTCTGTCACTTTTTCTGTCTCTCTCTGTCACTTTGTTTCTCTGTTCCTCTCTCTGTCACTTTGTTTCTCTGTCTTTCTGTCACTTTGTCTGTCTCTCTGTCATTTTGTCTCTCTGTCTCTCACTGTCACTTTGTCTCTCAGTCTTTCTCTGTCACTTTGTCTCTCAGTCTCTCTGTCACTTTGTCTGTCTCTCTCTCTGTCACTTTGTCTCTCTGTTTTTCTCTGTCACTTTGTCTCTTTCTACCTCTCTCCGTCTTTCTATTTCTTTCCATGTCACTGTTTATCTCAGTTTCTGTATCTCTGTGTTATCTCTGTCACTCTCTGATTTTCTGTTATTCCGCCTTTGTCTCTATTTATCCTTCTCTGTCTGTTTTTCCAACCTTATCAATGTCTATTTGTCTGTCCATGTCTCTCTCTCTTTCTCTGTATTTCTGTGTTTATTTCTGTCGCTCTCTGTTCTATCTCTCCGTCCCCTTTTCTCTCTTTGTGTTTATGTGTCTTTGTCGCTCTCTCTGTTTTCTGACTTTCTCTTTGTTTTTTTCTGTCTTTTTGCTTCTGTCTCTCTGACTATGTCTCTATGTCTTGCTCTGTAACATTTGTCTGTCTATCTTCAATTCAATTTTCACTCTCTCTCTCTGTCTCTCTCTCTCTCTGTCTTTTTAAGTTTCCTCCTTTCTCTGTCTCTCTATCTGTAACACATGTCTTTTTGTTTGTCTTCCACTCTTTCTTTCTCTCTGTCCATCTCACTCTGTCTCTTTATTTGTCTGTGTTAATGTTACTCTCCGTCTCTCTACGTCTCTGTCCTTCTCTCTGTATCTCTATGTCTACCCCTGTGTCTATGTCTCAGTCCCTTACTATCTTTATCTATCTCTAAATGTCTTTCTCTGTCTCTATTTTTCTCTCTGTCTCTATCTCTATTGCTCTGTTTAACAACCTCTCTTTCATACATGTTACCCTCTTGTACAGTCTGTATGTAAGCGGAGTGGGCCTGTTCATTGCTCTCCATTTAAAGACATGGTACACGAAATAGGAACTCAATTTCCTTAGTTATTGGTTTTAGCTGTCTAAAACGCCCTTGATACACTTCTAGAGAGAGGGCACGAATGTGTGACACTTCTGTATATAAGGTCGTTCATACACTTCTAGAGAGTGGGCACGAATGTGTGACACGTCCGTATATAAGGCCGTTCATACATTTCTAGAGAGTGGGCACGAATGTGTGACACGTCTGTATATAAGGCCGTTCATACACTTCTTGAGAGTGGGAACGAATGTGTGACACGTCTGTATATAAGGCCGTTCATACACTTCTAGAGAGTGGGCACGAATGTGTGACACGTCTGAAAATAAGGCCGTTCATACACTTCAAGAGAGTGGCCACGAATGTGTGACACGTCTGTATATAAGGCCGTTCATACACTTCGAGAGAGTGGAGGATCTCTTCCTCTCTCTCTCTCTCTCTACTTACCTCGAAGATAACTCTGGGATCTCCCTTCTTTCCACACACTCTTCTTTCATTTTCCTCTGTCTAACAGTCACACTCTTGCACAACTTTCACCCCAGCCTTCAGGGTGAGGCCCTTCCATTGCACTTTGGTTGGGCTGGCTTTTGAGAGCGCACAAACCTAGCATAGGTACATACAGACGCACACATACATCCAAGCACTGGTTTATGCGTCTTAATAACGCCCAATTGACTACAGTCTGGGGTGGAATAGGCACGCCTCCGCAAGTAGAAACTAATGAGGCAAACACGTAAAATTAAAAAAAAAAAAATAGAGTGGACACGAATGTGTCAAACAGCTGTCTATAAGACTCTTGATATGCCAATCCGCCATATCTCCTCTGCCCTCAAATAACCACATATATGTCCCTCATAAACGTGGCGTCCTATTCTCCAACGTCTCTTACCACAACACAGTTTGCCTCTCAACTAACCAAATCTATACCCCTCATCAACTTGACGGTCTCTCTCAAGTTTCTCTCCATCACACCATACACTTTCTTCCATTTTATGGGTTGGGGAGGGTCAATCTGTAAATATAAACCTCAAGTAGAGAGGCAGACACGGATACAGGGATACAACAGAGGCGTACCGGTCCTGACAATACAAAGATCAAGTGATAATATTCAGACTCAACCAGCAGACCCCGGTCTCAGATTTTATCAGTTCAATAAATACAAATTGGACACACCGACCATGACCCGTGTCGGTTAGACCCAGAGCTAGATTCTACCTGACATGGTATATATCAGCCCGGATATCTCCTGGACGGAAACTAGTGCGACAACTCCAATCTCCAGCATCTTTACCCGAGAAATACCCAGCGGGACGTTTCGCCCTAAATATACGTTTCTAAAGGACTTGTCTACACGTATCATTATTCATCTAGTGCTTCTTTTTTAATATTTCTTCTTCTTCATCATCTTCTTCTTCTCCTTCCTCTTCTTTTTCTTCTGAATCTTCTTCTTCCTCTTCTTCTTCGTCTAAGGCGTTCGTCCTGAAAAGTATGGTATATTTGTGTCGTAGTTGACAGCGAGGCTGCGATACCTGCGTTTTTCGGTCAGACACATTCGGTATGAGAACGGCACAATGGCCCAGGTTTGTCTTATCTCTGCGATTCCTATTCTCTAAGCCAGGCTACACAATTCTTAGTCTTGGTCGGCATGAACATCCACGAGGGCTGTAGCCCTTGTGCAGGTCTCAACTCTTGTGCGAGTAGGTGCATGTCTCTGGACTCTCTTAGTTTCCAGTCGCCTCTGTACAAGACACGGATTGTCCAATGAAAGGCTAACTTGTTTGTTTCAGGGTCGAGTGTGCTGTGCAGTTCGAGCGAATTTCGCCATCTTGGGGGGGGGGGGGGGGTTTCTATGAGGTCTTTTATGCAGCGCGGGTACCACATGGTTGCTGTGTTCCAACATTCATCATTCCTTCGGACTCCATGACCAGCCCAGTGGTTTTTGGTTCTGTTGGCATGTTGTACACAAGTACAGCCTGTTTCCAGAGTCGAATCATGGATGCGGAATAGGGTCTTTGTCAGATATGGGTCGCTGGCTGTTTTCAGCTTATATGCTGCTGTGTCTTGGGTCACCATATGGTTCAACTCCTGAGTGGTCCATCGGGGTCTTTGTGAATAACAAAGACAAGAATAGCACCACTGCCCCACAGAGAGCATGTTATAAGAAGTGACTACCTGTGTGACATGGCATGACACCGACCATGGTTAACTAGCTTGTTAAGAACGGCATAGGTGGCGCTTAACAGGCTGCGGGTCTATTCTGCTCTAGTGTTTGAATCTATTAGAATGAGCTCGCACCTCGGTTACCCACTCTCCAAGAAATTAATTGTATACAGTCTTTTAAACCAGTATAAATACGTTAAGTTAAGTTTAGTTAGAAATTGAACGAAAAAATTCAATATAATATGAAATAGCAAAGTGTGTTACGCTGTATGATGTCTTTGCGATTTGACATAACCAGGTGTAGCACGGACGATTGTCGGGGCGTGACTGTGATGGAGAAGGCCGTTTCCCATCTTTGAAGTTCATGATCTGCTCTGATGTGCTGGTGGGCGTGGACGACTGTCGGATGCTTGACTGTGATGGAGAGGGCCGTTTCCCATCTTTGAAGTTCATGATCTGCTCTGATGTGCTAGTGGGCGTGGACGACTGTCGGGTGCTTGACTGTGATGGAGAGGGCCGTTTCTCATCCTTGATGTTCATGACCTGCTCTGATGTTGCTGGTGGGCGTGGACGTCCTCAATTAGGAGAACCAAAATTGTTCCAACTTGGTAACAAAACTTGGTTTAAAATTGGAAATGTGTATTCTTCCTTCTTCTTCTTCTTCTTCTTCATCGTACGCAGTCAGACAGTAACCATTATTTTTTTCGAAAAAAGCGGCGGTCATCCTGAGGCTGTCGACACTGCCATATAGCTTGTCTTGTGTTGCCACTGGTGATGGCCACATCTGCTCTGTCTGATCCTCGTATGTCGGGCAGTTCTGCAGCAGATGCTCAGCTGTCATTTTCCCGGTACCTCACGGGCATTCGTCGGTACCACCTATCTTCAATTTGTTGAATAGGTGGTACCTCAGTCTATTGTGGCCAGTGCGAAGTCTGAAGACAACGACCTGCTCTCTTCTGTTCAACTGGTAATAGGCATCGTTTTTGGTGTAGCCGGTATGTTCAGTTTCCCATTTGGTCATGTATCTAGCTCTAATAAGCCGTTTTGACTCTTCGTACGTCATACTAGTATATGTTTGTGATAGTCTTGCACCTTCTTTTGCCAGTCTGTCTGCCTCCTCGTTGCCTTGGATGTTGCAGTGTGATGGGACCCACTGTACCACTACCCTTTTTGGTGCGGACTGCTGGCATAGTTGACAGAGTACTGCTATTAAGTCATTAAGCTCAGTGTTTTTCTGGCTTTTTAGTGCTGTGACTACGGCCAGAGCATCTGTAAGCAGGACTGTATGGCTTTCATTGTCTTTATGTGTCACCATCTCTTCCAGTGCCGCCCTCAGTGCCTCTGCCTCCGCTCTGAAATTGCTTGTGTACTTACCAGTAGCGAATGACAGTTTTATTTGTCTGCCATTTGGTAGGTTCAGGAATGCTCCTGCCCCTCCGTTCTGTGTAGTGTTTGTTACAGAACCGTCGGTGTATGCATGGGTCCAGTCCATGCTTGAGTAGTTTTTCGATATGAAATGTGTATTCGAGGCCTGTCCTCGGTGGAAAAACCAGGTTCATTCATCCTCGGCCTCAACACGCTGAAGTCTACTTAGCTGTAAATTGCGTCTACCTTAAAGTGAGGGAAGAATAGGGAGGCAATAAGAGAATTCGATACTCCACCTACAAAGCTGAGACCTATTACATCTTTGTCCTCTTTCGTCTCTAATACATCCACATCAATCAAAGCCGGGCAGTGTGCGTCAGTCTATAGCATTCCTCTGTTTGGGACTGTTTCCTTGACCTGTGGATATACCAATTTCGCATGAATGGCATCAGTTGTTTGCTTTTGAGGGGTGCCTCATCTAGAAAAGTAGTGTCACTGAACATTTCCCGAAAATAGACCTCTGACGTATGGATGCGAATGCTGCAAAACGACAAAGACATTAGAAAATAAACTGAATGCAAGGGACGGCGTGTGCTAGTGGTTAAGTGACACGGCTCACAACCGGCCCTTACCCCAGGGAAGCAAACCCTTAGACAATGCAGAAGGAAGCAGACCCTTACATAAGAGGCATGCTGAAGTCGGATGCACTGGGTCGACAGGCGCAAAATAAAAACCACAGTGCAACGCAAACCGCCTTGGGGATTCGAGAAATAAGGCGAACGCAAGAAAAAAAAAATTTAATAACTGAATGCTTCTGAAAATAAATGTATTAGCAAACTATTGAACGCTGACTGAGAAGAGTTGGAAATCAACAAGCTAATAAGGGAAATCACGAAACAACAATATGTTTCATTCGCCATTATGAAAAAGAACGGCGGACATACATCGGGCATGTGATAAAAATGAACAGCAATAGATTCTCATCGCCGGCATTTATGTGGGTTCCTGATGGCAGCAGAAAGAGACGACAACAAACAGAAAAACAATCATCAGAGCGGGTCAACTGTCGGTCTAAACAAGATACGAGAACTTTGAGAAGTAGCTTCACACAGTTCAAGCTGAAGAACACGTGTGCTTACCTCATGTGGTGGGACTATGAGGCTAATGTCTGGTCGGGCAAAACACACTGATCAAACAATGTTAGCCAGGGTCAGGCAAAACACACTGATCAAACAATGTTAGCCAGGGTCAGGCAAAACACACTGATCAAACAATGTTAGCCAGGGTCAGGCAAAACACACTGATCAAACAATGTTAGCCAGGGTCAGGAGAGATATACTGGCCAAGACCTTCACCTGACTAGACGATGAGGCTAATGTCTGGTCGGGCAAAACACACTGATCAAACAATGTTAGTCAGGGTCAGGATAAATACACTGGCCAAGACCTTCACCTGACGGGACGATGAGGCTAATGTCTGGTCGGGCAAAACACACTGATCAAACAATGTTAGCCAGGGTCAGGAGAAATATACTGGCCAAGACCTTCACCTGACGGGACGATGAGGCTAATGTCTGGTCGGGCAAAACACACAGATCAAACAATGTTACCCAGGGTCAGGAGAAATATACTGGCCAAGACCATCACCTTACCTCCTCGTTGGTCGTCCTGGAAACGGGCTGTTGTCGAGGACAACAGTCTGGCTAACAAGGTTAGGTTTGATGTGATCCTCCTAGTAGTGAGTGACACGCAGATGAAACCAAGCATTGCATAACCGCCTGGAGGACCCCGGTCGACTTTATCAGCACGCGCGGAATGTCAAGAAAGCTATTACCTACTGCCACAAGTTCCGTCCTTTTCAGGGCGCACAAAAGGTTACCAACCCATTGTGGGCATTAGCAACCAGCCAACCAACCTTGTACGATGTGCTAGGCATTCATAGACCAGATCTCTCTAACACATCCTCCACTACGGCATCGCTATGGAGCCACCTTTACTTATTTATGATCTTGTACCATGCCCACTCAGCTATCCAACTAGCTATCCTGGACACTGTAACCTGTAGTTATTTGTACGAATAGCAGATCTATTCCTCTTAGACATAATTACTTCCCCCTTCACATAACACACAAATGAAAGCAAGTGAACATACTAATGATGAGCCTGATAACGTCACTTCAGATGTAAACAGCGTATACCAACCGTCAAGTTTGCAAAACTGCATTATCCTCCTACTCACAGTTTCCTCAGCAGACCGTTGTAAACATGGCGGGTATGATACGGAATCCCTCCAGAGTGATTCGATTTCTAACAGCTGAAGGATGTCGACCAGTTGACATTCATCGCAGAATTCAGGCAGTGTTTGGTAACAAAAGTGTGCCAAAGATAGCAGTGAATAACTGAATAACGATGTTTCAAGAAGGGCGTGAGTTAACGAAATGCGCCTGGCCTGATCTCGGAAGATCTTTTCTTTAACTCACGTTATTCTTTAAACATCGTTGTCCAGTTCTTCGTTGTTGTCTTCGACACACATTTGTCACCATACACTGCCTATATTATGCGACGAATGTCAACTGGTCGACATCCTTCAGCCTAGAAACCGAATCACCGTTCGCTGATCAACTCTTAAAAATATAAAATAAAAGTGTTTATTTCCATAACAGGGTATGATCACATCAAACAAACCTAAGCTATCTTTATCAAAGGCATCTAGCCGGATGCTTCCCATGTGATCTAAACCAAGTTCTTATCTGCTGGTCAATTATGGTCTATTTATATCTCTCACATCATCTAATTTCTAATTAAGTTTGTGTTTCTCGTTTCACGTCTTCGTAGCTAGTCTGACCTCTACGATTGCAGCTCCAATCTTTCCAGTTCTGCTGTGGAATCAAAACTCGTGCGATCCATGTTGTCTTGTCAACACCATTTTTCTGACAAGGGAATTCGTCCAATGGGAAAGCGGCACTATACAGATCGAGGAGATCGTTGTTTTCTCAGATTCAGTCTACGCTCCAAGCTTTGGAAATAAGAATGTCTCTAGACGTTAATAATATCTACACATTAATTGACCAATTGTCCACCGCTTATGGAGTGGAACTAGTGCTCCAGCTGGTACCTGGCTATGTCGGAATCCCAGGAAATGAGAAGGCTGGTGAGCTGGCCAGAAGTGGGGCAATGCTACCACAGCTACTACCTAGCATCACACTACAAATCTGCAAGTAAATCCTGACAAATAACTATAAACAGGAGTGGCTAGATATGTAAACCACATTCCAGACAGACCGAGTATATTTTTAAAAAACCAAGCAAAACCAGATCCCCAGGAACCAGCCAAGAAACTGAGACGAAGAGACCAGAGTTTGATCTTCAAGCTGAGAACAGGCAATGCCCCTCTCAACAAACGAAGAGACTAGAGTTTGATCTTCAAGCTGAGAACAGGAATGCCCCTCTCAACAAACAAAGAGACCAGAGTTTGATCTTCAAACTGAGAACAGGCAATACCCCTCTCAACAAACATCTGAATAGATTAGACCCACTACGTGAACCAAACTGCAGATTCTGCCACGACCACGAGGAGTCAGTCGAGCACCTCCTGACTTTGTGCCCAAGGCTGGCTGATCTGCGGAACCTGGTGCTACCACCACACCCTATAATACTCAACACACTCTTCACATCACTACAACAATTGAGGAGGACGTGTGCTTTTGTTCGGGAGGCATTGGGCTGTCAAGAGCTGCCAGCTCACAACTAAAGGGGCTATATCATCATATCATCATCATCATCACCATCATCATCCAATGGAATACGATCACTGGTGTCTTCACTACTCATTATTTTCTGACAAGAGTTTTACAAACCCTTTTCTAACAAGAGTTTTACAGACCCTTTTCTGACAAGAGTTTTACAGGCCATTTTCTGGCAAGAGTTTTACATGCTCTTTTCTAACAATATAACGAACGAGCCACACTGACGTACGACATATACGTATTGGAGTCAGTCAATCTGTGTCGGTCATAAGCAATTTAGTGCAAGCCTTTAACCGCATCGATGCAACGACCCCAATTGTCAAGCTCCCTGAAGATCACGATTCACAGAGTTAACGCAGCCGACTCTGTAAGTAACTTGGGTCTGCCGTCCTGCCAAATCTGATCTGCAATCTCTGCACCATAACTTTTCATGTGCCACTTTAAAATCCGTAGTATGTCATGGCTGCTGCTGAGCGATAGTCAGCTAGTCCTAAACTGTGCCCTGTGTGGTCAATTTATAACAGCCCCCCAGCCCTGAACCTTCACACTCCAGAGATCCAAACCTGGATGTTCCCTCTCCCAAAACTTTCTGACTAACTTTTATCTGAGCAACTCCCAACAACAGCACCGGTGGATTTGGCTTTATTATCTCCCAGCATCCTTCTAAAAGTCTTCGAATAATTTTCCAAATTTGAAACACGATGGCCACATGTCCAGAATTTAGAACAACTGCGCTAAACTTTGCAAAATAAGAATCGATAATAAAAGACAGTAGTTTTGACCGTTATCTAGCCAACTTTCTCTTGACCTTGTTTCTGACAATAAACAGCTACTTTTAGGAACAAGGCCGGGTTTGTTCGAAATGACTGCTACATTTAAACTCTGTCTGAACTTTAGATAGTCTTTGTTTATCACCTATCCCTTTTCTTCCTGGTTACATTGGCCACTGGCATATACCTTTCTGTTACAGTTTTTTTAGGGGTCTATAATGTATCAGGGTGTAGAGCCATAAAAGTGTTGTCGACGTGTTGTTAAACTCTTGAGCAGCATTTAAAAGCTCTTTCTCTTGAATAGGCCTAATTCCAAACAAACAACACCAAAGTAAAACGGATTGATAGATTTATCTTTTTCTCCAAAGGAAACATATGGTCACAACTACAAATGTCCCCTTTACAGAAATCCTGTATTCGAGCATTTGCAGTGATGGTTCATATAACAGTAACAGTGAAAAGTTACTAGCTTCATTCACAACCCTTTTAAGTAACCTTTTATGTCTTGCTTAGACAGTTTCCATGGTACTATTCTGTTCAGCTTGGTACTACATTTTGTTAAAGTTAAAATCAGCAAATTAAAACCTTTTACTACTCTCTGTAGAGCATAGAAAATGCAGGAGGAAGCAGACCCTTACATAAAATGTATGCTGAAGTCGGATGTACTGGGCCGACAGGCGCAACATAAAATCCACAGTGCAACGCACACCGCCTTGGGGATTAGAGTAATAAGGCGAATGCAAAATAACCAAAAAGGAAAAACAAATCGAAAAGATACAATCATTGTTACAAGCAGTTTACGACTCGGCCCCTCAATATGTTCTTGGACATTTATTGCGACAGGCCCTTGTCGCCTTGGCGGTCCACATGCCCATCAACCAATCTCTTGCGACATGTCTTAAATCATTGTTGTTGCAAGTAAAAACGTTTAGATTTTCGCTTTATCAGCTTATAATTAATTTGTAGTGTTGATTCATGAAATAGTTTTTACGCAAATGAGGTTGTTAAACATATCAGTGCTTTCCCCTGCCACATAAGACTCAAGGATGGAGCCAGCAGGGTTTTCCAACGATGCAGGCGAGAGAAAGAACAACGGAGATATTGTTTATTTAATTGCGCACAAATCTATATTGCCTCTGCCCCACATTCCTCGAATTTCCAACGGCTGGACAGCTGTTTAACTTCACGAATATAGCGACCTACCACTCTATTCTGCGACTGTCATAATCCATATAAAGTGTAAAATATTTCTCTTTTGGACTAACTGGTGAGGAGAGGACACTAACGTCTGGTCAGGCACAACATAGTAATAAGACATCTTAGTCAAAGTCAGACAAAATATACTGATCAGACATATTGAACAGACAAAATATACTGATCAGACATCTAAGTCAGAGTCAGACAAAATATACTGATCAGACATGTTAGACAGAGTCCGACAAAATATACTGATCAGCAGACATCTTAGTCAGAGTCAGACAAAATATACTGATAAGACATGTTAGACATAGTCAGACAAAATATACTGATCAGCAGACATCTTAGTCAGAGTCCGACAAAATATACTGATCAGCAGACATCTTAGTCAGAGTACGACAAAAGATACTGATCAGACATGTTAGACAGAGTCAGACAAAATATACTGATTAGACTTGTTAGTCAAAGTCAGACAAAATATACTGATTAAACTTGTTAGTCAAAGTCAGACAAAATATACTGATTAGACTTGTAAGTCAAAGGCAGACAAAATATACTGATCAGACATCTTAGTCAGAGTCAGACAAAATATACTTAACAGACATCTTAGTCAGAGTCCGACAAAATATACTGATCAGCAGACATCTTAGTCAGAGTCCGACAAAATATACTGAATAGACATCTTAGTCAGGCAAAATATACTGATCAGACATCTTAGTCAGAGTCCGACAAAATATACTGATCAGATATGTTAGTCAGCGTCAGACAAAATTTACAGATCAGACATCTTAGTCAGGTTCAGGTAAAATATACTGATCAGACATCTTAGTCAGAGTACGACAAAATATACTGATCAGACATGTTAGACAGAGTCAGACAAAATATACTAATTAGACTTGTTAGTCAAAATCAGACAAAATATACTGATTAAACTTGTTAGTCAAAGTCAGACAAAATATACTGATTAGACTTGTTAGTCAAAGGCAGACAAAATATACTGATCAGACATCTTAGTCAGAGTCAGACAAAATATACTGATCAGACATCTTAGTCAGAGTCCGACAAAATATACTGATCAGCAGACATCTTAGTCAGAGTCAGACAAAATATACTGAGTAGACATCTTAGTCAGGCAAAATATACTGATCAGACATCTTAGTCAGAGTCCGACAAAATATACTGATCAGATATGTTAGTCAGCGTCAGACAAAATTTACAGATCAGACATCTTAGTCAGAGTCAGGTAAAATATACTGATCAGACATGTTAGACAGAGTCAGACAAAATATACTGATTAGACTTGTTAGTCAGAGTCAGACAAAATATACTGATCAGACATCTTAGTCAGAGTCCGACAAAATATACTGATCAGCAGACATCTTAGTGAGAGTCAGACAAAATATACTGAGTAGACATCTTAGTCAGGCAAAATATACTGATCAGACATCTTAGTCAGAGTCCGACAAAATATACTGATCAGATATGTTAGTCAGCGTCAGGTAAAATATACTGATCAGACATGTTAGTCAGGATCAGGTAAAATATACTGATCAGGCATGTTAGACATGGTCAGGTAAAATATACTGACCAAGTCCCCCCACTTCACTTTTACGTAGCTCCTGCTGGAAACGGAATGTTTTTCACGGGCCGCATACTCAATTTGGGAGCGTCAAATCTTGAAATGTAGCGGATCGCATTGACAATTTTCTGTTGTTCAACATTTTAAAGTGGCGGGTCAAGTCGTCAATTTTCTGTTGTTCAACATTTCAAAGTGGCGGGCCAAGTCGTCCATTTTCTGTTGTTTAACATTTCAAAGTGGCGGGTCAAGTCGTCAATTTTCTGTTGTTCAACATTTCAAAGTGGCGGGCCAAGTCGTCAATTTTCTGTTGTTTAACATTTCAAAGTGGCGGGCCAAGTCGTCAATTTTCTGTTGTTGAACCTTTCAATATGGCGGGCCAAGTCGTAAATTTTCTGTTGTTGAACCTTTCAATATGGCGGGCCAAGTCGTCAATTTTCTGTTGTTGAACCTTTCATTATGGCGGGCCAAGTCGTCAATTTTCTGTTGTTGAACCTTTCAATATGGTGGGCCAAGTCGTCAATTTTCTGTTGTTGAACCTTTCAATATGGCGGGCCAAGTCGTCAATTTTCTGTTGTTGAACCTTTCAATATGGCGGGCCAAGTCGTCAATTTTCTGTTGTTGAACCTTTCAAAGTGGCGGATCAAATCGTCAATTTTCTGTTGTCCATATTTTCAAGTTGCGGGCCACATTGCCGATTATTCAGAATATTTGATCTCAACAAGCGTTAACTGAATGGTGGGCCTTCCAAACTGAACTAGGTCAATGAATCAGCCAGTGGGTTCAACGTATAAACGTCATTAAATATGTCCTATCACTTTTGTCCTTACCTTCGCCTCTTCTGCGTTGATCTTCTTCTTATTCTTCTTCTTATTCTTCTTCTTGTCTCTTCTCTTCTTCTTCTCTTCTTCTTCTTTTCTTCATCTATTCCTTCATCTTCATCTTGTTGTTCTTTATCCTCCGCCTCTTCTTCTTCTTCTTCTTCTTCTTCTTCTCTTCTTCTTCTTTTCTTCATCTATTCCTTCATCTTCATCTTGTTGTTCTTTATCCTCCGCCTCTTCTTCTTCTTCTTCTTCTTCTTCTTCTTCTTCTTCTTCTTCTTCTACTACTCATTATTCTTCTTCTTCTCCTTGTTCTTTCTCCTCCTCTTCTTCTGGTCTTCTTCTGTTCTCTTCTTCTTCTTCTGGTTCCTTCTTGTTCCTTCTCTTTCTCTTCTACTTCTTCTTCGTTTTCTTCGTCTACTTCTTTTTACTGTATTCTTCTTCTTCTTCCTTTATGCTACTTCTTCTACTTCTTCTTCTTCTGCTACTTCTTCTTCTTCTTCTTCTTCTTCTTCTTTTCTTCTTCTTCTTCTTCTTTTACTTCTACTTCTTCTTCTTCTTTTCTTCTTCTTCTTCTTCTTTTACTTCCTCTTCTTCTTTTCACGTTGTTCTTTTTTTGTACATCTTCTTCCTCTTTTTCTTAGTTTTTATTACTCCCTTGTTCTGTTTTTTTGTATTATTCTAGTTTTTTCTATCCTTTTTCTCCATCTTATTCGCTTTTCTTGTCTTCTACTTCTTCTTCTACTCCCTCTTCCTCTACTTCTGTCTCGCAGATAGTGCCGCATCTTAAAATTCGACTCCGATACTTGCGCATTGCAGCCAAGCACATCAGTTTTCAACAACACTTTTTAAATGAGCACAATCTCCTATGTAGCCGGGATATCACAAAGCATATATGAGCACAATCTCCTATGTAGCCGGGATATCACAAAGCATATATTAGCACAATCTCCTATGTAGCCGGGATATCACAAAGCATATATTAGCACAATCTCCTATGTAGCCGGGATATCACAAAGCATATATGAGCACAATCTCCTATGTAGCCGGGATATCACAAAGCATATATTAGCACAATCTCCTATGTAGCCGGGATATCACAAAGCATATATGAGCACAATCTCCTATGTAGTTGTGATATCACGAAGCATATATGAGCACAATCTCCTATGTAGCCGGGATATCACAAAGCATATATGAGCACAATCTCCTATGTAGCCGGGATATCACAAAGCATATATGAGCACAATCTCCAATGTAGCCGGGATATCACAAAGCATATATGAGCACAATCTCCTATGTAGCCGTGATATCATGAAGCATATATGAGCATAATCTCCTATGTAGTCGTGATACGATATCACAAAGCATATATGAGCACAATCTCCTATGTAGCCGTGATATCACGAAGCATATATGAGCACAATCTCCTATGTAGTCGTGATACGATATCACGAAGCATATATGAGCACAATCTCCTATGTAGCCGTGATATCCCGAAGCCAATGCACGTTTTTTCTACTTCTAGACGTAATTACACCCACCGCTTAAAGATTTGTTCTACCCTCGTCAACCTGGTTCAACGCTGCCAGAGACTCACACATCGTCTCTTGTCCTATTATTTGAAACAATCCCGTCAAGAGCTGAATGTTTACCATAATCACAGAAACTTTACGTTTCTCCTAGCCTGGTAGCTTTTTTTTTAGAACTGATGGTACTTGCGTTTTATTCACCAGAAACAAAAGAAATACAAATTTTTAATTTGAGCTATTGACATCACAGAATAGTCCACTTTTAACTGTTGGGGGTGTCAAACATTCAACCAGAATAGACGCGATATTCCCGTGCCGCTTATTCCTGCCTTCTTAGCGATCTTGAATATGTCAAAGTTAGTTCATGATAAGTAGAGTAGTATCCAATGTCTACAAAAGCTTGACATTATCCGAGCTGTCAGATGATGGAATTACAACCATGTTATTAATCCCTTACCATAACCCGAATCCTAACCATAATTCTAAACATACCACTAAACCAAACCATAAACCAAACCATTGACAAAACTGAATATAACCATCTTTTCTACACTTCAATTTTGATCTGTCTTTACTTATTTATTTGAAATAAAGTTTTATTGGCCTGTCCTGTTAATCCGAAATGGAATGTCCTGTTGCATACGATGAGAGCCAATGGAACTCTGTTTGGGGTGAATTAAGTAAGACGCAAGTACTGAATTGAGAGTTCATCAATACATCCGCTACCAACAGTGACACTATTTATGATCTCAGAAACTGAGCTTTACGCATACCGTGGTAGACGATCAAGCTGCTGAGCAGCGCATGAACTGCTGCGGTCTGCGACCCATAGCTGACTGCTAGCGTCAGGGCCAGCGAACCAGAGCTGCCAAGACCCTTCTAGACCTCCACACGGTGATCCTGGATAACAGGTTACAACAGAGCAGACTGCCTAATAGGTCAAAGAGGGAAGGCTAACCCAGTACTAAAAAAATGATTGCTGAAATCGGATGTGTTGGATCGAAAGGTGCAAATATCGCAGTCAAGCTGTAAACTACGACACAACGAATTCCGTTCTCTGGACTAGATTCTGCTGCTAAGTCCGCTTCATGGTTCGGTAGCAAGAGATTGAGAACGAACGAAGCCAAACCAAGCCAAGCCATATCGTGGTAGCATTCAGTTAGAATTGAGTCTGTCTCTTAGTCTTAGTCAACCTGTACTTCCACAAGGGCGGGTGCACTTGTATAGGTCCCAGCTCTGGTAGTCGGTAGGTGCATTTCTATGGTTAGCGTGTGCGAATAGTAAAACCACGTTGTGTTGGTCCTGTACAAGTCCCTGCTTCCAGTTCTCTTGGCGAGGGTTGGCCAGTGGTAGGTTAGCCTCTTCCTTTCTATTTTATTGTTGTTGTTTTTGTTACGGATCCAGCAGCATCCGGACTATCACACTTCGGCCCAATGCCATGTAATGGTATCTGAATGTGTTTATCAGCTGTTGTCTAGTACCATGCAAAGTGTTCTTCTTCTTCTTCTTCTTCTTCTTCTTCTTCGTTCGTTCTCAATCTCTTAAGTAGCAGAATGTAGTCCAGAGAACGGAATGCGCTATGTCGTAGTTTACAGCTTGACTGCGATATTTGCACCTTTCGGTCCAACACATCCGACTTCAGATAGCATTTTTTGAGTACCGGGTAAGCATTCCCTCTTCCATCCCTTCTCCTTAGCTAGTCTGCCCTGCTACAGCCTGTTATCCAGGATCACCGCGTGGATGTGTAGAAGGGTCTTGGCAGCTATGGTTCGCTGGCCCTGACACTAGCAGTCAGCCATGAGTCGCTGACCACTGCAGCTCATGCGCTGCTCAGCGTCTTGATCCCATACAAAGTGTTCAATGTATCTGGCCACGGAGGAAGAATCATTTTCCTAAAATCATTGAGCGCTGAGCACTCAAAGAGATGACGATCAACGGTTTCATATGGGTGTGTACACAGCTGGTACTCAGGAGTGTGTTGTGGCTGGATTCTGTTCATGTACTTTTTAAGTGGGATGTGTTGGGTTCTCAGTCCGATCCTACTTTATGAGTTGATTGACACTGTCATTTGGACTGGGGGCTTGCTATATGTCTCTAGACCTCCCTTCCCATGTTACCAATAGCTCATCTGTTTAGCCAAGTGTCTTTGTTTGCTGTCGTTGTGAGCTATTTGACTGTTTGTAAAGTCGTTGCTGTGTGCGGCTGTTCTTGTCTTAATAAAAATAATAATATTAGCCAAGGCATCTAAGGCCTGTTGCGTTGGCCGAACACCACCATGATCAGTTGAAACGGCGCTCTGTCAGGCCTCGTATATAGCGGCGGATGGGGGGCTGGGGGGGGGGGGAATAGGGAGGTGGTGGGGAGAGTTGCTATTTGTTGCTGCCCCGTATTTTGGGAACGGCCTCTACTGCGCTTCATGTCAGCTGATTGGATACTATTAGCACTTTAAACTGCTTTGATGACTTGAGAAGGATCTGGTAAGCTGTAACTTCCTGATGCAGTCGAACAAAATGTCCAAACAGGGAAAGGCGGCGACGGTCCAGGACTTCTGATACAGTTGGGAGGTTAGTCATAGTAGAGGCCTCGACATTTCGTACGAGATCGTAGGGTCTTGTCATGATCCCTGTTTTTCTAGTCTCTCTGCCTATAATGTCAGGTGTGCTTGAGGGCCCAATGATCCACTTCAGAACTATTTTGACAGCACTGGAAGTGATAATGTGGTCAATGTCTAGAGATACTTGGATAAGGTCAGGTCTACAATGACCATAAACTTATAATGCTTGAAAAGCTGACATTGAATTTGGGAAAATAACAATGTGTTGGGCCTTTGAAGGAAAAGCATCAAAAACTATCCTCAGATGGTATAAAACGGCTTCAAGTGCATTGATCTCAGCTTCATAATTGGAGCAAACCTCCCCACAAGCATCAGACATGTCATCAGAGGACCCGTCCGGGTATTTAAATAAACACCAAAACCTCCTTTGATACACTCGCGACTAGTGTTGTACAGCTCGGGTGAATGGTGTTACTTAGCGGGGGTAGGGGTGGATGAGGAGGGAAATGGGGGGGGGGGGAGGGAGGAAGATGTTATATCTTTTAAGTCTGTGTTGCTGCTCAGGTACCACTGATTAGTTGCTGTGCACCAGCGTTCGTCTTTCCATCTGACTACATGACCAGCCCAGCGGTGCTTGGAGCTGTTGACATCCTTGACGCGTGACAATGCCAGGATGTTGCTGTTGTCTAGGTCCATCTGGCGCTGTTGTCTAGGCCCGTCTGGCGCTGTTGTCGAGGCCCATCTGGCGCTGTTGTCTAGGCCCGTCTGGCGCTGTTGTCGAGGCCCATCTGGCGCTGTTGTCTAGGCCCGTCTGGCGCTGTTGTCTAGGCCCGTCTGGCGCTGTTGTCGAGGCCCATCTGGCGCTGTTGTCTAGGCCCGTCTGACGCTGTTGTCTAGGCCCATCTGGCCCTGTTATCTAGGCCCGTCTGACACTGTTGTCTAGGCTCATCTGGCTCTATTGTCTGATAGGCTCACTAGATGGAGTTCTAGCGACGCATGTATTGGCCATAGCTTTTGTCAGAGATCAGGTTTCATTTCACAGCATAACACTGGTAAGACCACTGGATCGAATAGATCTCCTCGTAGTCTGGTGTATTTCGGGCCATTTATTGCCGTCCTGATCGAGGTGAGGGCGGCCCGGACAGCTTGTCTGCACCTGGTAATCCCAGGACTCGTGTTATTTTCCTAGTTAAAAACACGGCCGATGTAGATATAATCGTTGGTATCCTCTAGAAGGTGTTTCACGAGTGATAAATGCAGAGGTGTACTCTCGCATTGCTTTCTCCCAAGTAAGTACACTCTCCTTAGGCAGCGACGAATACAACGGACGATGGTCTCACTCCCAAAGCTATGCTCTATGAACATTTGACGGATGACAAGAGAGCAGTCGGCCGAATACAGCTGACGTTCAAATAAATGTGTAAACGTGATACGAAGATTCTGAACATACGTCTGACAACTTGGGAAGACGAAGCTGCAGACAGATCCCAGTGGAGTTGTACCCTGAAAAAGCACAACACGCTAGGTGAAAAGAAACTCTATCAACAGCGAGAAGTGAAACGAGAGTTACCACTCTAAGGTCGCATTATTCTATAGTCAAAAGGAACTTAAAGGGGCTACTATAGAGAGTTGCCACTCTAAGGTCGCATCATTCTATAGTCAATAATAACTGAAAATGGCTACTATAGAGAGTTGCCACTCTAAGGTCAACTCTAAGGTCGCATCATTCTATAGTCAAAAGGAACTTAAAGGGGCTACTATAGAGAGTTGCCACTCTAAGGTCAACTCTAAGGTCGCATCATTCTATAGTCAATAATAACTGAAAATGGCTACTATAGAGAGTTACCACTCTAAGGTCGCATTATTCTATAGTCAAAAGGAACTTAAAGGGGCTACTATAGAGAGTTGCCACTCTAAGGTCAACTCTAAGGTCGCATCATTCTATAGTCAATAATAACTGAAAATGGCTACTATAGAGAGTTACCACTCTAAGGTCGCATTATTCTATAGTCAAAAGGAACTTAAAGGGGCTACTATAGAGAGTTGCCACTCTAAGGTCGCATCATTCTATAGTCAATAATAACTGAAAATGGCTACTATAGAGAGTTGCCACTCTAAGGTCAACTCTAAGGTCGCATCATTCTATAGTCAAAAGGAACTTAAAGGGGCTACTATAGAGAGTTGCCACTCTAAGGTCAACTCTAAGGTCGCATCATTCTATAGTCAATAATAACTGAAAATGGCTACTATAGAGAGTTACCACTCTAAGGTCGCATTATTCTATAGTCAAAAGGAACTTAAAGGGGCTACTATAGAGAGTTGCCACTCTAAGGTCAACTCTAAGGTCGCATCATTCTATAGTCAATAATAACTGAAAATGGCTACTATAGAGAGTTACCACTCTAAGGTCGCATTATTCTATAGTCAAAAGGAACTTAAAGGGGCTACTATAGAGAGTTGCCACTCTAAGGTCGCATCATTCTATAGTCAATAATAACTGAAAATGGCTACTATAGAGAGTTACCACTCTAAGGTCGCATTATTCTATAGTCAAAAGGAACTTAAAGGGGCTACTATAGAGAGTTGCCACTCTAAGGTCGCATCATTCTATAGTCAATAATAACTGAAAATGGCTACTATAGAGAGTTACCACTCTAAGGTCGCATTATTCTATAGTCAATAGAAACTGAAAGGGGCTACTATAGAGAGTTGCCACTCTAAGGTCAACTCTAAGGTCGCATCATTCTATAGTCAATAATAACTGAAAATGGCTACTATAGAGAGTTACCACTCTAAGGTCGCATCATTCTTTGGCCAATAATAACTGAAAGGGGCTATTACTACACTGATATCATTTAGTTAGACTTGAAAGTAAATCGTCAAATCCATTACCGACTATGACAGCATTTCGGACCCTATTTCTTATAAAGGTATTGTTCTGTTGTCAACAGGCACAAAATCTTGGAAGACAATCAACAGTTCTAGAAAATAGGTCGATAATAGGCTAACCTACCCTAAGAGCTGTCATTTAAGATAAGAATTTGTAGCGGATTGCCCTTACATAAAGTTTCCAGGTGTAAAAAATATATACTGCACATTACAAGACACGTTACAAGATACCTTGTTGACATTAAGTTGTGCACAAACACATTTACGTAAGAGGAACTCCGACCTGTAAGGTGGGTCAAAGGTCAACATCGCGTAGACACTATCTTGCTGTTCCTCCTCTTTTGATATCAAGAATTCTGCTTGGACAAATAACTTACTTACCCTTGTTATCACGTTTTGATTTTTTTTTACAGGACAAGTGCTGAAAAAGATAAGAAGAAGATGATGAGAAAGAAGAAGAATAAAAAGAAATACAAAACAAAAAAAAGAGGAAGAACAAGATGAGAATAGAAGAAAATGAGCTGTTATAAGCTGTACAGTGACGAGTGACGCATTAGACCCGTCTGCCAAGTTTATGAGGGCAGTATGTGTTGTTATCTAAGAGATAAACTGTTTGATGGCGTGAGATTCCTGAGACAGACTGACACGTCTTTGAGATAAATGAGTGTAAGAGGAGTGTTCAAAGAGAACTCGACCTTATTTTTTTCATCGGAAGCAAATGGAGCATGGGGGTATGTCCTTCAACATGGAGGTATAGGGGACCGTCATGCACATGCGTGATTTTTTTCCCGCCAGCAGATTACGTCAGTCGCTAGCAGTCAGCCTTTTAGTGTTGAGTGTAGTGAACACCCGTTGGGTTTTTGTTCCTCACGAAATAACGAAAAGAATTGAGCTTAGTGGTTGCATCAAACTTTGCCAAAGGCTAGGTGATGCCCAAGAAGAGACCATACGGACGATTCAATAGACTAGTAAATCTATGAGACAAATCTATGTAGCTATTTGAGGGATTCAAAACTGTACAGTCCCTTGAAAAACATGAGACAAACCCACGAGATTTTGGACTAAATAGATGTGGCTATAGTAGAACGTACGATTAAAGTTGTGGTAGAGCATTCGCTTTGTATAGTGAAGGTACCGGGTATGAATCCCTTTACTTGTAGACTCCAGTCGACCCAGCTGTAAATCTGTACCTGACACACGCCTAGCGAACTGAAAAGGAAAGGAACGAGGCATCTTACCTCACACACGATTAGATACCAGGATATAGTTTTTTTAGTCACAGAGAGTGATGATTGCCTGGAATGCATTGCCAAAGGAAATAGTGGAGACAGGATCAATTAACGCATTCAAGAATAGATTTGATACTAATATGTATTTTTAGATCAAGTGAATGTAGAAGTAACTGGTTCTGTTCAGACTGTGTACAGTCTTCTAAATCGTAATAAAGATGTTATGTTAAGATGTGAATGAATATGCTGAATGTGACAGACCGACCAACGATGACGGCCAGAGACTTTGTATCTGTTATCCAGCTAGCTAAGAACCCTTTTTTAAAACTTTTTTGTGAGATCATATCTTTATTTTATGTATTCTTCCCTTCCTATATCAGTCTCTAGCTCATATGTGTGTGTTCTTCATTGTCCCCGATTTAGAGCTTTTGGTCGTAACGTAGGTTTCGATTTTGTTTTTGTCTTAACGCAATATTTAACCATATATCTATTTGTTTTTTTTTACCCGGCTTAGCATACTGAAGCCTCTTTCAACTTCATTCGCCAACAGTAGTGTAACTACTATGGGACAAACCTTGACTTAGTATACGAAAGACTCCAATAACGTCATTTCCCGACAGTAGTGTAACTACTATGGGACAAAGCCTGACTTAGCATACTGAAGCCTCTTTCAACTTCATTCTCCGACAGTAGTGTAACTACTATGGGACAAACCCTTACTTAGCATACTGAAGCCTCTTTCAACTTCATTCCCCGACAGAAGTGTAACTACTATGGGACAAACTTTGACTTAGTTTACTAAAGCCTCCAATAACATCATTCCCCGACAGTAGTGTTGCTACTATGGGACAAACCTTTACCTTTCATTTATAAAAGAACAAATAAAAACGTTGAAATCCTTTGAGAGCCTCCGGTGATTGATTCAAGTGTCGTTGTTTGCAATCCGTGACTGTGTTGGTGTCGTCGTAGCGACCTTGGTGGATAGGAATTCAGACTCACATTTGCTGTTTGCGTTATGCCCCTATCAGATTTTTGACGTCCGCTCGACAGAACTTCAGAACTTTCTCAAATATATGGTTTTTCTGGACTGTTATCTGGTTACTGCTTCTTCAAAAGGAGTGTACAACTTTCTAAAATACGTGGTTCTTTTGGACTGTTAGCTGTTTTCAGTCTGCTCGTCAGGATATACAACTTTCTAAAATATGTGGATCTTTTGGACTGTTAGCTGTTTTCAGTCTGTTAGTCAGGATATACAACTTTCTCAAATACGTGGATCTTTTGGACTGTTAGCTGTTTTCAGTCTGTTAGTCAGGATATACAACTTTCTAAAATACGTGGATCTTTTGGACTGTTAGCTGTTTTCAGTCTGTTAGTCAGTATATACAACTTTCTAAAATACGTGGATCTTTTGGACTGTTAGCTGTTTTCAGTCTGCTCGTCAGGATATACAACTTTCTAAAATACGTGGATCTTTTGGACTGTTAGCTGTTTTCAGTCTGTTAGTCAGGATATACTTCTTCTTCTTCGTACGCTGTCAGACGTCAACCTTTATTTTTTCGAAAAAAGCAGCAGTCATCCTGAGGCTGTCGACACTGCCATAGAGCTTGTCTAGTGTTGCCACTGGTGATGGCCACATCTGCTTTCTCTGGTCCTCGTATGTCGGGTAGTTTTGCAGCAAATGTTCAGCGGTTATTTTCCCGGTACCGCACGGGCATTCGTCAGTGCCACCTATCTTCAATTTGTTGAATAGGCGGTACCTCAGTTTATTGTGGCAAGTGCGAAGTCTGAAGACAACGACCTGCTCTCTTCTGTTCAACTGGTAATAGGCATCGTTTTTTGTGTAGCCAGTATGTTCTGTTTCCTATTTGGTCATGTATCTGGCTCTAATAAGCCTTTTTGACTCTTCGTATGTCACACTAGTATCTGGTTGTGGTAGTCTTGCACCTTCTTTTGCCAGTCTGTCTGCCTCCTCGTTGCCTTGGATGTTACAGTGGGATGGAACACACTGTACCACTACTCTTTTTGGTGCGGACTGCTGGCATAGTTGACAGAGTACTGCTCTTAAATCATTAAGTTCAGTATTTTTCTGGCTTTTTAGTGCTGTGACTACGGCCAGGGCATCTGTGAGCAGGACTATATGGCTTTCATTCCTTTTACCTGTAACCATTTCTTCTACTGCAGCCCTCAGTGCCTCTGCCTCCGCTCTGAAATTGCTTGTGCATTTTCCAGTTGCCACTGACAGTGTTATTTTTCTACCATTTGGTAGGCTCGGGAATACCCCTGCCCCTCCGTTCTGTGTTGTGTTTGTTACAGAACCGTCGGTGTATGCATGGGTCCAGTCCATGCTTGGGTAGTTTTTCGTTAAGTACCTCAGGGTTGTATCTCTTCTTTCTTTTTCAGTCTGGCTGTTTTTGTTTCCTTCTTCTTCTTCTTCTTACGCTGTCAGAAGTCAACCTTTATTTTTTCGAAAAAAGCAGCGGTCATCCCGTCAGGATATACAACTTTCTAAAATACGTGAATCTTGTGCACTGTTAAATGTTTATCTCCTATTCGTCAGGATTATACAACTTTCTAAAATACGTGAATGTTCTTTTTCGTTTCGACATTCGACCCGAAGAAGTAGTCCTCATGAATCTGGAGCTGTGGCTCATGTTTCTCTTGTCGCTATACAATGTATCCCGCATACTAAATTGCAACACATTTCTGTCCATTAAACATATCGACATGACTGGGACTTCTCTTATTCCCATACAGTTTGTCCCATAAAATAACCACTTCTATTTTCCCTAATAACATCGGTTCCTGGGACTTCTCTTTTCCCCATACCGTTTGTTCCCTAAAATAACCACTTCTGTTTTCCCTATGAACTGATCGGTTCCTGTCTCTTCTCTTATTCCCACTCAGTTTGTTCCCTGAAATAACCACTTCTATTTTTCCTAATAACTTATCGGTTCCTCTCACTTCTCTTATTCCCACTCAGTTTGTTACATAAATAACCAAATCTATTTTCTCCATTAACTAATCATCATGTCATAGACTGCCCTAATTCCCATTCATATTATCTCATAAATAACCACATCTATCCACTCCACAAAAATGTGGCGATCTGTCTTGGCCTTCTCTCATAAACATGGCGGTCTGTTCAGTGCTTCTCTTGTCGCCATACACTTTATGTTAAGACTCGTATTAACTTGATTGCGATAGAACGACAGTCTGGCGTACGGTAACACATAAACAGATTGTTATGGTAGATAGGCCACGGCGGCATGAGAGAGGCAGATTGTTATAGTAGATAGGCCACGCCGGCATGAGAGAGGCAGATTGTTATGGTAGATAGGCCTCGACAGTCTGAGAGAGACATATTGTTATGGTAGATAGGCCACGCCGGCATGAGAGAGGCAGATTGTTATGGTAGATAGGCCTCGACAGCCTGAGAGAGACAGATTGTTATGGTAGATAGGCCTCGACAGCCTGAGAGAGACATATTGTTATGGTAGATAGGCCTCGACAGCCTGAGAGAGACAGATTGTTATGGTAGATAGGCCTCGACAGCCTGAGAGAGTCAGATTGTTATGGTAGATAGGCCTCGCCAGCCTGAAAGAGACAGATTGTCTACCCAAAGCACAACTCTGATGCTGGTAAACTAAGCTGCTCCACAGATGAGGTACTGCTAGAGAACCCCGAAGACAGTCCAAGTAGATGTGATTCATTAGCCTGAAATAAGTTCTTTTTAAATGAGCTTCTGCCTCGTAGGTAGGCTGCGGACAGACAGGAAAGAAACTAAGTGATTTATGTTTTGAGTTGTGTCTGGTCTTGTCCCTTTTTCTTTGCAGTCGGAGCTTAAGGCTACAACTAAAAATTCACTTTTTTTAGGAAGTCTGCGCCAAAGAACTTTTTGTGCCTTTCCATGAGTAGTTTATGTAGCAAACTGCCGAAATCGTATGTGCTGAGTCGAACAAGTATTCAGAAACTTCTTCTTCTTCTTCGTCTTCGTTCGTTCTCAATCTCCCACTACCAAACCATGAAAGGGCTTAAGTAGCAGAATGTAGTCCAGAGAACTGAATGCGTTGTGTCGTATTTTACAGATTGCCTGCGATATTTGCACCTTTTGATCCAACACATCCGACTTCAGCAAGCATTTTTTGAGTACCGGGTTAGCTTTCCCTCTTCGATCCCTTCTCCTTAGACAGTCTGCCCTGATGCAGCCTGTTATCCAGGATCAACGCGTGGACGTGTAGAAGGGTTTTGGCAGTTATAGTTCGCTGGCCCTGACGCTAGCAGTCAGCTATGGGTCGCTGACCACTGCAGCTCATGCGCTGCTCAGCATCTTGATCTCTCCAGAAACAATACAGTGTATATTATACTTGCATTAAACAGCGAGAAATAGAATTAACAAAAAAAAAGAAAGAAGATGAGCACAACAAAGAAGATGGAGAATGAAAAGAGCAGGCCAAAGAAGATTTTAAAAAAGTAGATAAAGAAGAATAAAAAAGATGACTAAGAAGAGAAAGTATTCGAAGGAAAGTTGAATTTTAAAAAAAGTAAGACAATTGAGGAGAAAGGGTATTGGAAGGAAAGACAGAATAAGATTGTAACAAAAAGCAAAGAAAAAATTTGAAACAGATTAAAAGACCGTCTGCAATAACGGCCATATAGAAAAGGTCATGACATTAACTATTGATCTGGCAAAAGTGGTTCGCCCGTACAACCTTTTAGCTGATGACATCAGATCTTAGGCCGCTCTGCCAGGACTCTCGCTTCTGAGCCTGATACGTCAACTGCCTTGAGCTTGTCATTAATAACGGTATTTGGATATGCTCAGCTAGCTAGCTGGCTGACTGACGTCATTTGGTTGTGACCCACTTAACCAGCGCGGCCAGCGACAGATGAGTTGTCAGGGGGTCAAATCTTGGTCGTGTTGATTCACCCAACAAATAAAGAATGGGGCTGGGGGTTGACAAATTTGTTTAGGATCTAGGCGCCAGGAACAAAAATTGAGGAGCCAATCGGGATGCTGGGGGTAGAGTTTCTCAACAGATGAGGGATGCAGAGGCGGTAGTGTTGCATCCGGACGGAACTAGTGAAACAAATTACTCTGGACAGTATTGGCTCGCAATACCAATTCTTAATTTGTATTTGATGTGTTTGCCTCACTAGTTTCTACTGGTGGAGGCGCGCCTATTCCACCCTAGACCGTAGTCAACTGGGCGATATTAAAACGCATAAACCAACGATTGGATGTATGTGTGCATCTGTATGTACCTATGATAGGTTTGTGCGCTCTCAGAAGCAAGCCCAACCTCAGTGCAAAGAAAGGGTCTCGCCCTGAGGGTGCGTGTAAAAGTTGTGCTAGAGTGTGATCGTGGCAGAGGCTTTGATAACATTTAACTTCAAAGACAAGTGGCACAGCGAACACCTATGACCTTACATAGCAGAAACGCTCCACGCGGTGATCCTGGATAACAGGCTGCAACAGATCAGACTGGCTAAGGACAAGTGATCGAAGAGGAAATGCTAACCAAGTACTCAAAAAATGCTTGCTGAAGTCGGATGTGTTGGACCGAAAGGTGCAAATATCGCAGTCAAGCTGTAAACTACGACACAACGCATTCCGTTCTATGAACTACATTCTGCTACTTAAGCCCTTTCAGGGTTTGGTAGTGGGAGATTGAGAACGAACGCAGCCAAGCCAAGCCAAGCCATATAGCAGAAACTTACGACTCCTTGTCAAAAAGTGACAATATTCAGACTACGAACAGGCCACTACAAACTGAAAAATCATCTGTTCAACAAACTAAATATTAGACACACAGACATGTGCCCATGTGGGGAGAACAAGCAAATAGTTGACCATGTTATGGAGGTCTGCCGGCTCTACGAGAAGAGCAGAGTGACTACATAGCCCTCCCAAGCCCCATTGCGAGATAAATTGTATGGCGATGAGACAAGCCTTAGAAGGACGGCCGGGTTTATAAGGGAGGTAGATGAGATTACTTGAGAGCGAACGAAGAAGAAGAAAAAGAAAAAGAAGAAGAACTACTGGCTTTTTGGGGTTTGGCTTAGTTCGTTCTCAATCTCCCACTACCAAACCCTGAAAGGGCTTAAGTAACAGAATGTAGTCCAGAGAATGGAATGCGCTGTGTCGTAGTTTACAGCTTGACTGCGCTATTTGCACCTTTCGGTCCAACACATCCGACTTCAACAAGCATTTTGTGAGTACCGGGTTAGCATTCCCTCTTCGATCCCTTCACCTTAGCCAGTCTGCCCTGCTGCAGCCTGTTATCCAGGATCACCGCGTGGAGGTGTAGAAGGGTCTTGGCAGCTCTGGTTCCACTGGCAGTGACGGTAGTAGTCAGCTATGGGTCGCTGACCACTGCATCTCATGCGCTGCTCAACATCTTGATCCCACTGGCGTTTTGATCAGTAACAAGATGCCCAATGAAAAGCCCAGATCCATCAGCAGATTCCACCAGCGCCAGCATGACTGCGACAGGGAGACTTCGGGGAGCATGGACATCCCCATCGTCCGCTGGTCACTTTGTGGCGAAACTACACGACTGGAATGAGAAACTGGTTGTCGACAGACTCTGCAGAGTTGTCTGGGTGTCGCTGTGGTCGAGAGGTAAGTCACTCGTTTCTCAAACCTACGAACCGAAACGGTGGGCGATCGAATTCCGCAAGTTTGTTAAGTGACCTCTGGTTTCAAGAGTTGTGATACCATAACACTTGCATCCTTAGTTACCTCCAGTCATCTTGACGTGTGTCTTGCCACTGGCCCAATGTAGCTCGGTATCAGAGAGTGAGGTTGGGGAGCAACGCACTTCTTTCTCACTACAATCCAAATACAGCGAAAGTTACATCATGAGGATAAAACCGCCTGTTGATGTCGCCATCATTGCAGAACAAACAACAAACAAATAAACAAACAACAAAAAACAAAAAACAAACACCAACAATTTTTTGCTGATATTGGATATAACAGTCTTGCTGTAAACTACGACACAACACCAAATCATTCTCTGCATAAGAAATGCCAAAGAAGAATAAGATAATACGGAACAAAATAAATACAATTATTTATCGCCAACTGAATATCTCCCCACTGATACGGTGGAAAGCGGATTTATTCTGACATTACGTTAAAGCTCGTTCAAAATGGATTGCTCGAGTCGATCAATCGTACCCGTCCATAGTTCTTATAATGTTTAATTGTTTGCATCACTACTTAGTCATGTAAAAAGGAGATATTCATTAGTAGGATTTAACATATCGATTGATCAGAATAAGTTGACTCGATGAGTGTCGTCAACAGCTGCTGTGTAACATGTCACTGACAGTCTGACCAAGAAAATCAGTGCAGTAGACGAAATTACTCGGAAATATATTTGATTTTGCATCTCTCATAACTGAATTGGGATATACATAATGAAGGAAATTGTTCCAGTAAATACAACACTGATCCCGAAATGTTTAGTGGACTGCCAAATGTCAAGGTTTCATGTCGATCTGGTGACGTGTTGTGTCGGGTCCCTGGCCGTGTGTTGATTGGTTCAATATAACACAAAACGTATCGTCAAGTTTGTTTGCGTGGCCAGATCGAAAAGCAAGTTATAGTAGCAATGTAACCTGCCAGATTTAAGAGGCTAATGTGGACAGTTGGGCATGGGGCCGTCTACCCCGTCGTATAGAAATTATACGGCACAAGAAAATCGAAGAATTTTACGCCCATGGTAGAAAGTCAAAACTAAGTCATGTCGTAAAACAAGGTAATCATATGTTGGTTATTTTGAATCACACAGCAATTTAGTCAGATGTTGGTTATTTTGATTCACACAGCAATTTAGTCAGATGTTGGTTATTTTGATTCACGCAGCAATTTAGTCAGATGTTGGTTATTTTGATTCACACAACAATTTAGTCAGATGTTGGTTATTTTGATTCACACAGCAATTTAGTTAGATGTTGGTTATATTCACACATCCATTTAGTCAGATGTTGGTTATATTGAATCATATAATAATGGTTATCCAGTGAACTCTATATCTTGCTTACTTACTTCCCCTGTCAAGGCACCACGTTATACAGTATGCATCCAGTATTCAGCGACATGGATTGTCTTGTCATTTACCTCCAGCATGTTGCACCTTTTGCATGTTTCCTGGAGGTTGGGGCACTTCATCAGGTGGTCTGGGTCCTATACTGCGCCACAGTCACATGTGCCATCATCTGTGTATCCTCATCGTTTCAAATTCCTCTTGCACCGTGATATACCAGTTCGGAATCTGTTCAGCGACTTCCATGTTGTGTATGGTAGATGATGTCCGGGGGCAGGTTCCTCCTAAAGTTCAATCTCTGAGGCATCTCTCGATACGGCAACTTTCAGGGTTTGTCTGCATCGGTTTGTTGATTTTGGAAACCTATGCCTGGATTTGAGTCGTGTGCTCTGTACCTGATGTCCAAACATTTGGTGCGTTGGGTCGTGCTCCTGTTTTTCTCGTTTTTCTCTGCTGCGTTGCTTTTTCGAATCTCGGGTAGTGCTGTACCAATTATAAGGTATGTTTTGTTGATGATAGGGGGTTTTAGGCTCCCTACTTACTTATTTACTTTCCATGTCCAAGCACCACGTTATATATCTTGCTTCCAGTATTCAGCGGCATGGATTGATTTGTCATTTGTCTCCAGCATGTCGCACCTATTGCATGTTTCCTGGAGGTTGGTGCAGGTCATCAGGTGGTTTGGGTCCTGTATTGCGCCGCAATCACATGTGTCATCATCTGTGTATCCCCATCTCTTCATATTCCTCTTGCACCGTGATACACCAGTTCGGAGTCTGTTCAGCGACTTCTATGTTGTGTCTGGTTCTCTGATACTTTTCTATCCATCTCATTTATTGGTCTGTCAACTAGTTTCACGCAGACACATTTTTTTCCAGACTGATGCTTCATATTCAACTACGGAAAAACACAGGACAAGTGCCGATGTCGAAATACTGATGGCCTGCCCCCCCCCCCCCCCCCCGCCCCCTCCCCACATGGTTTGCCAGTCTGTTTTCAGATGAAATTATTTCTTGCGTGTATCTTACGCTTGGTTTCATGACTGTGTAGGGCAATGCGTGGTCCAACTTTACGCCTAGATATTTGGAAGGTGTAGTGTTCGAGATCCTGCCCTTGCCACCTGATCTGAAGCTTTCCTTTTGCATCTAAGTTTAATGTGGTAGGCACATACCTGGGTTTTTGCTTGGATTTGCTTTAATATGATTCTCGTGGTAATATTTTGCAAGGGCATTTAGAGAACTCAACAGTTTGTTTTCAACCTCCTCAAACCCTTTTCCCAAGGCAGCAACTGCTGTGACTTGCCGTAATGGTACAATATGACCGGCTTTTGCTTCTATCTCTTGATGTTATTCACCCACTTATAACATTGTCTGCCACTTGAACGACTGCCTTCAATCCTACCCTCCAATATGGTCTTAAACAAGGCAGTATGTCTTGTGATATAGTCATAATATCTAAACTGGTCTAACCCTGATTTCACTCAGTAATTCTCTTTTCATCCCCGACTTTTTCAATACCCCCATATTTCTGTTCTTATTTGTTCAGGAAATGCGACTCAATCTTCTATACACCCATATTTTGTAGTCTCCAATACTCTTTTCCAACTTGTTATTCAGTTTCCATGTTTCTGCGCCCTGAAACACCTGACAATTCTCATTTTCAATGTATGGTTTATCTGTTTAGATGTCAGTTTGTGTCGAATTTTGAATAATACATCTTGACCATACCTATTCTCTTTGTGATTTCTTTTGCAGACAAGGGATAATACGCATCCTTGTCTCCCTCCTATTGTTACATCTAATCTTGGAGAGCATTTCATTCCTGATTGTGCTGTGGCAGTTTTTTTAAAATGAGTGTTTAGATCTCTCCTACTTCTCTTGCGCGTAGTATTCTAGAACAATGACTGTCTTGCAACTCTGCCAGCTTTTTTGATCCATGTAAAGTGTGTCATATACATCGTCAATGTCTTTCCTTTACGTTTAGTCTAATCGACATATGTGCTGTTCTTTCCAACAGTTCTATATTAGTGACCTAAGCTAACCAGTTTATTTTCTCTATTCTGCGCTAGCATTCATTGATGAAAGCTTGTTAGTTGTACGTTTCTTTGCTCTCTACGTCACAGAGCCTTACATTAGGACGGAACTGACATTGGAGCTGAAGATCCGCTACTTTATGGTGGACTTCATTTCTTTCGATCGCCACAAATTCCCTGAAGCAATAAAACTCCATCTCCTTTTGTATTCTTAATCTGCTATATTCATCAGTATGTCCAACCTTGTCTATATTCATCAGTATGTCCAACCTTGTCTATATTCATCAGTATGTCCAACTTTGTCTATATTCATCAGTATGTCCAACCTTGTCTATATTCATCAGTATGTCCAACCTTGTCTATATTCATCAGTATGTCCAACTTTGTCTATATTCATCAGTATGTCCAACTTTGTCTATATTCATCAGTATGTCCAACCTTGTCTATATTCATCAGTATGTCCAACCTTGTCTATATTCATCAGTATGTCCAACTTTGTCTATATTCATCAGTATGTCCAACCTTGTCTATATTCATCAGTATGTCCAACCTTGTCTATATTCATCAGTATGTCCAACTTTGTCTATATTCATCAGTATGTCCAACTTTGTCTATATTCATCAGTATGTCCAACCTTGTCTATATTCATCAGTATGTCCAACCTTGTCTATATTCATCAGTATGTCCAACCTTGTCTATATTCATCAGTATGTCCAACTTTGTCTATATTCATCAGTATGTCCAACCTTGTCTATATTCATCAGTATGTCCAACCTTGTCTATATTCATCAGTATGTCCAACTTTGTCTATATTCATCAGTATGTTCAACCTTGTCTATATTCATCAGTATGTCCAACCTTGTCTATATTCGTCAGTATGTCCAACCTTGTCTATATTCATCAGTATGTCCAACCTTGTCTATATTCATCAGTATGTCCAACCTTGTCTATATTTCTTCCAACATATAATGATTTTTCCTGTTGCCAGTATAATCTAGATGTCGTTAAGTGATTTTATTCTCATTATCTGTCTTCATTCTCTGTGTGATCCCAGATACATAACTTCAATGGAAGATACAATTACGAAATTAAAAAGGCAGACTAGCCCAAGCAAAATCGGTCTTACAGACCGTGAAAGGAATATTGTGCAGCAAAACCTCGTCGTTGGACCGAGAAAGAGAGTCCTCGGGGGCTATATAGTACCAGTACTAACATATTGCAGTGAGTCATGGACAATCAGCAAGCAAGCACATTCAATTTTGGAAGCAACGGAGAAGTAGTTGTACAGATGAATGCTGCAGAAAGCCAAGGGCCGACCACCCAAGGTGGATTCAAGAAATAACAGAAGCAGTCAACTCCCCTCGTACGACGTGCAGACAAGGGCCCGGTCAAGAAACCCATGCATAATCTGACGCTGAAAGGCACAAGCAGGACACAAGCAAAAAGATGAAAAAGGAGCTCTGGATGCTATGGACGGCAAAGAAGACAAATGAGGAGGTACAAACACAAAGACGGCTTAGTGCAAGGATCAGAACAAGACAGTCATCTTTTTTCGGGCATGTTACGAGAAGAGGCGGCTTGGAGCACGTTGTGACAACGGGAAAGATAGCAGGAAAGAGAGACAGGGCAAGGCAGAGACAGAAGATGTTTGACATGAAAGAACGGCCCCAACAGATTTGGCAAACGACACACGTGATAGAAAGGGATGGATGTTCGTGATCGTCAACGCCAACCGACATGGCACCTGATGATGATGAGGATGATGATGATGATGATGATGATGAGGATGATGATGATGATGATGATGATGATGATGATGATTATGATGATGATGATTATGATGATGATGATGATGATGATGATGATGATGATGATGATGTTGATGATTATGATGATGATGATGATGATGATGATGATGATGATGATGATGATGATGATGATGATGATGATGATGATCATGACCTCAGAACTAATTTCAGTGACCATTCAGAAATTATACTTATTATATTTTGTATTTGATGTGCCTGTGAGATTGAACAGCCAAATCATGGGAAGGAAAAAACGAGTTTGTTACGTCATCACTTTATAAACGCGATAAATCTATTGATATTTACCTCCAGTGTTCCTGGGGGCGGGAAGACACGCTAGGTAGATTTATCATAGATCTTCATTAGTGGATATCGTGATTGAATGGGTCTCACCAAGCAATTGTCACAACCTGGGAGCTATCTGTCAGCCGCGCCCAGTCAGTTCCTTCACGCGCCAGCTTGACCTAGTTAGACGAATGGCCTGGTTGTACTGCCTCGCCCTGGCCTGGTTCATTTTATCGGAGAGCCAGAACGGGCGAAGCCTTCAAATTCCAGACATTTGACTTATATAGTTTCTGTTTGGTGATTTTTAGGAGAGAATTCAGTGGTCTTGAAGTAAGGTGTTCACCTCGGCTGCTGGAGGTCGCGGGTTCAAATCACGGTGGATACCAGAATTTTTTCACGTGGATAATCCGGTAAATATTTTCCCTGATCTCTGAGTAGTCTTCTTCTTCTTCGTACGCTGTTTACAGCGATATTTACGTTGCACTGATTTAATTTGTTAGCCAGTGGCTCAGTGCATCCGATTTCAACAGGCGTTTCTGTAGGGTTGCCCTCCTTAGCCTTTGGCTGTCCCCAGCCTAACTGCAAGGCAGCAGTTGTTTTTGGTCAGAGTTGTCTCTCTTGGGAAGTTGTCTTGCGGACTATCGGATCTCTGAGTAGTGAGATCAGACAGCCGTGTGCAGTTAAAAATACGTTAGCAGTTGGAAATCCCCACAGAGAATATGTCGCACAAAGAGGATTGTGATGCTACAACTTCAGGTCTTGGTTATGTGGTTAGCGGAGCGGCTTAGATGGCGCCTGACAGGCTGTGGGTCTACCTTGCTCTAATTTACGCTGCCATCTCCACCAGTCTCAAAAATAGGCTAGCGTATATTCCAGCTGCTGATAGATGCTGGAATTGACCTGGTAAGTCACCAGTGGATTTTCACCTGCCAAAACATATGAAACAGAGGAGGTCACATATCCCCACGATGTCTAACGACATAAGTGGCCTACAGATAATAGATAGATTATACAAGGAACAAACAGGTCTTTTATTGACAATGTAAGAATTGTATTTAAGCCTATGACCGGTGGTTTAACTTTTCTTGGTCTTTATCATTGGCCACCACCTTGTTACACAGGATGCCATGGAGAAAACCCGTTTCATGAAGACCTACGAGGAAGTGAGATGGGGATCTTGGTCAGTATGTTTTACCTATCCATACGTTATCTATATATCTATCTATCTATCTATCTATCTATCTATCTATCTATCTATCTATCTATCTATCTATCTATCTATCTATCTATCTATCTATCTATCTATCTATCTATCTATCTATATATATATATATATATATATATAAATATATATATATCGATCCATCCATCCATCTATTAATCCATCCATCTATCTATCTATGCATCCATTCATTCATCGATCGATCCATCCATCCATCCATCCATCCATGTACCTATCTATCTATCTATCTATCTATCTATCTATCTATCTATCTATCTATCTATCTATCTATCTATCTATCTATCTATCTGTCTATCTATCTATCTATCTATATATCTATCTATCTATCTACATCTGATTGTTACTCCTCCTCTCTCTTACTCTCGCATGCTATGTCCTAATCTCTCCCTCTCTATAACTCTCTCTCACTATCCCCCTCACTCTTATTGTATATACACTCTCCTTCACTCTTTCCCCCTCCCTGCCATTCTCTCTCCCTCAATTTCAGTTTCCCGCCCTTCTCCCTTTATCGTCCTTATTCTCTCCTCCTCACTCTCCATCCTTTTCTCACTCTATCACTCTCTCTTCTTCACTATCATCATAACTCTCATTCTCCATCCGTCACCTCTCCACTCACTCTCCATTATTCACTATCTCTCTCTCTTCCCTCTCTCTCTCTTCTGTTCCCATCCCGCTCTTTCTTCTGCTCTTTCTTCTCTATCATTCTACTTCACTCTGCCTGTCCCTCTCTCATTGTCTTTCTCTCACTAGCATTCTTCCCCTCCCTTCCCCTCTCTCACTCTTTCCTTAGCCTGTGCATATTCCACTCACTGTCTACCCTGCCCCCCACCCTCTGTCTCTCCCGCTATCTCCCCCTTCACATCTCACCTTGCCTCTCTCCTCCTCAGTTCATCTTACTGTTTTCTCTCTCTCTCTCTCTCTCTCTCTCTCTCTCTCTCTCTCCATCTGTCTCTCCCACTTCCCTCACCATCTTCAAGAAATGTCGGTACGTCTTTGACCTAACAAGAACAGAGAATCATTCGATATAAGACGACGGACTAACAGTTCGAACCTCGGTAAAGACGCAACACATCGACCGACTACATCAAGAATTTTAAACACGTGGCCATAGTAACGTAACTGCTTTCCAAGTTGGAACATGTGGGGCCCGCCTAACGTGCTCGGCCCTCAAGTTGAAACCTGCGGGACCTGCCTAACGTGCTTGGCCCTCAAGTTAGAACCTGCGGAGCCCGCCTAACGTGGTCGGCATTCATGTTGGAACCTACGGGGCCAGCCTAACGTGCTCGGCCCTCAAGTTGGAACATGCGGGGCCCACCTAACGTGCTCGGCCATCAAGTTGGAACATGCGGGGCCCGCCTAACGTGCTCGGCTCTCAAGTTGGAACATGCGAGGCCCACCTAACGTGCTCGGCCCTCAAGTTGGAACATGTGGGGCCCGCCTAACGTGCTCGGCCATCAAATTGGAACATGCGCGGCCCGCCTAACGTGCTCGGCCCTCAAGTTGGAACACGCGGGGCCCACCTAACATGCTCGGCCCTCAAGTTGGAACATGCGGGGCCCACCTAACGTGCTTGGCCCTCAAGTTGGATCATGCGGGGATCGCCTAACGTGCTCGGCCCTCATGTTGGAACATGCGGGGCCCACCTAACCTGCTTGGCTCTCAAGTTGGATCATGCGGGGCTCGCCTAACGTGCTCGGCCCTCAAGTTGGATCATGCGGGGCCCGCCTAACGTGCTCGGCCCTCAATTTGGATCATGCGGGGCCCGCCTAACGTGATCGGCCCTCAAGTTGGAATTAGAAACAGTCGTGATAATAAAATAAAGGAAGTTGTCCCTCACAAGCAACAAAATCCTACTTCTGGCAAAGCCCTTTTCAAGGCTTGGTAGCGTTAGTTTGTGAACGAACGACCAAGAAGAAGAAAATGAAGAAGAAGAAGAAGAGAAGAAGAAGAAGAAGAAGAGAAGAAGAAGAAAAAGAAGAATGCATTAATTGACCCTACCTTCACTGTTTTCTCTGATTGATTAAAAATATTTTCTAATATTTCATCTGGACCAGTTTATAGTTAATTTGTAGCTGTGCCATCTTGTTCTTGTAGGTGCTTATATTTTGAGAAAAAAAACTTGTTATATTCTAATTTATCCTTTCGTTGATTATCTTATGATGATGATGGTATAATCCCTTCAGCTGTGAGCTGGCAGATCTTGACATCTCAGTGTTTCCCAAACAAAAGCACACCCCTGCTCAGATGTGTTGTAGTGATGTGTAGAGTGTGTTGAGTATGGTGGGGTGTGGTGGTAGCAGCAGGCTTCGCAGATCGGCCAGCCCTGGGCACAAAGTCAGGAGGTGCTCGACTGACTCCTCGTGGTCATGGCAGATTTTTTAGTTTGGTTCACTTAGTGGGTCTAATCTATTCAGATGTTTGTTGAGAGGTCTGTTCTCAGATTGAAGATCAAACTCTGGTCTCTTTGTTTCAGTTTCTTGGCTGGGCCCTAGGGATCTGGTTTTGCTTAGTTTATTAGATATACTCGACCTGTCTGAGGTGTGGCCCACTGATCTAGCCACTCCTGTCTTTGGTTATTTGTCAGGATTTGCTTGCAGGTTTGTAGTGTGATGCTAGGTAGTGGATGTGGTAGCATTGCCCCGCTGCTGGCCAGATCATCGGTCTTCTCATTCCCTCGGACTCCGACATGGCCAGGTAAACACTGGAGCACTACTTCCGATCCATAAGAGGTGAACAATTGGTCAATTATTTGTAGCACTCCACTATTGACTTGACCTCACACCACTCGGAGTACTCTTTATGTATGCCCACTCTCTGCCTTCTTCCCGTTAACCAATTGTTCAATCCATTTGGCAACTTCCTCACCTATCCCATGTGGTTTTAACTTCCTAAATAATCTTTGATTGAGGTACTCTATCGAAGCCTTTGCAATTTCTGGAAAAATAACATCTACTGGCTCTATCATTCTGTTAACCTCCTCCGTGAATTATAATAGATTTGTTAAGCATAATCTCCCTCTAGTAAATCCATGTTGACTATTTCTGATTAGATGAAATTCTCTTAAATCCATTAGATCGTTTTATTTGATTATTAACTCAATTTGCAGACTATGCTTGCTAAACTCAATGGTCTATAATTTGGTGGAACTGATTTTTTGCCGTTTTTCCAATCCCCTGGAACAGTCCCATTTGCAAGTGCTTGAGAACATAATATAGCCAATGGTTTTGCTAACAGGTCTCTAATTTCAAAAATCAGTTTTTAATGAATACCATCTTGACCTGGACATGTATCCGGTTTCATCTCCATCAATAAAAAAAAAATAATGTTCCTCCGTAATACAGATTGATCTTAATTTCACTGTGTCCATGTCCTTTTGTAAAATATCTATGGACTCTGGGATCTTGGAGCGGTCTTCTTTTGTGTAGACTATGCCAAAGTACTGATTGAGTAGATTAGCTGCCTCCCTATTCTCACTTATTATTTTTCCTGTGGTATCTATGAGAGAGCTTTTCTTTCTTCCTTATTATAAGATCCCAACGAATGATCTAATAGTCTTACTTACTTAATCGCTCCTCTTCTACCGTCACTTGAGCCAAATAATTGTCTAGCGGTAACATTTTCGATCATATTGTCCTCTGTAGCATGGGGAATGTGTTTTCGTGGCCTGTCCATCGCGTGACGTCGTTGTTTTAGATTTGCTCACATCAGTAGATCGTAAGAATGAGCCCTTGGCTACGCCTGCAGAAAGCTTCAATGTGGTTTTGATCGCCCTGCAGAATATTCCAGGCTGCAGGACCACAGAGCAGGATAGGAACGACGTAATAATGTAAAACTGTAGCCTGGTTTTTGTGAAAGTCTTTGCTGACTCTCGACTTGATGTAGGGTCTTCACACAGGCGACAGCCAAGCCCTCTCCGAACATTATCCGAGATGAAGACGCTGAGCAGAGTATGAGCTGCAACGGTCAACGACCCATAGCTGACTACTAGAATCAGGACCATCAAACCAGAGCTGCCACGACCCCTCTACGCCTTCAGGCTGAAATAGAGCAGGCTGGCTAAGTAGAGGAGATCAAATAAGGTTTCGGCAACCCGGAACTCAAAAAGGCCTACTGAAGTCGGATGTATCGGACCGAAAGGTGCGAGTATCGCAGTCAAGCTGTAACTACGACACAACGCATTCCGTTCTCGTGACAATATCCTGCTTTTCGCAAAGCCCTTATCAGGGCTTGGTAGGGGGAGATTGAGAGCGAACGAAGAAGAAGAAGAAGAAGAAGAAGAAGAAGAAGAAGAAGAAGAAGACGAAGAAGAAGAAGAAGAAGAAGACGAACAATGTCCAGGTGGCTTCGTATATCGCAGTTCTGTTTACTAGACAGGGTGAACAACTATAAAATCTACATGACGCGCGGACAGCGCCTTGCATGGCACATACTAAGGTAAGTCGTTAAATTTGAAACAAAGTGATGAGGGATATCTACAAAATGTAACTGGTAGATTCTAAAGGTGTTTATTAGGAGGCAGCAACATCCAGCTTTGTGATTAATGTAGCAGACGCAAGGTGTCTCACACATGCACAGGTCAAATACAAATTGGTGCCCATTCTTACACAATGGTGAATCAAAAATCATAGTTCTATTATGCGGTTCTGGGGGGGGGGGGGATATGATGGGATGGGGTGAGGAAGAAAGTGGGTTGGGGGAAAAAGGCAAAAGAACTTTTTGCAAAGGAAATTTGTCAGGTAATACTTCCTGTTTACCATGAGAAGTGTTTGCTGTTTAAAGCGGGAAATAACTAGGTCCATAAATTTGTGCAAGCATGCTAAAAATATTGCTGATAAAGCCCTACCTGGAAGACCTGTTAGATTGGAAAAGAAGCATCTGTGTGACAGGTGGAGGAGGTGATTACAGCTGACTGACGAGCAACGATAAACATTGCAGCAACTGCTTTACAGTGCTCACATGGTTTCGCTTACATCATACTGCATGATCAATTCAGTTTTCGATATGAGTTCTCACATAGGATACCAGACAACCGACTGAGGGTCGTGAAATGAAACGATATTGATTTGGCTTGATAAAATGTGTGCTTTTCTCAATTCTACTGGCAAAGACACGCCACTTTCCACCTACAACCATAGTCCGTATGGCGATATCATGATGTATTGGTCAGTATATGGATGCGTGTTTGTATCTGTTTGTAATGTGGACGTATTAGTCAGTGTATGGATGCGTGTTTGTATCTGTTTGTAATGTGAACGTATTGGTCAGTGTATGGATATGTGTGTGTATCTGTTTGTAATGTGGATGTATTGACCCGTGTATGGATGCGTGTTTGTGTCTGTTTGTAATGTGGACGTATTGGTCAGTGTATGGATGCGTGTTTGTATCTGTTTGTAGGGTTGAAGTATTGACCCGTGTATGGATGCGTGTTTGTGTCTGTTTGTAGGGTTGACGTTTTGACCCGTGTATGGATGCGTGTTTGTATCTGTTTGTAATGTTAATGCATTGACGAGTGTATGGATGCGTTTTTGTATCTGTTTGTAGGGTTGACGTATTGACCCGTGCATGGATGCGTGTTTGTGTCTGTTTGTAATGTGGACGTATTGACCCGTGAATGGATGCGTGTTTTTGTCTGTTTGTAATGGAGACGTATTGACCCGTGTATGGATGCATGTTTGTGTCTGTTTGCAATGTGGACGTACGTCCTCGTACGCTGTCAACCTTTATTTTTTCGAAAAAAGCAGCGGTCATCCTGAGGCTGTCGACACTGCCATAGAGCTTGTCTAGTGTTGCCACTGGTGATGGCCACATCTGCTTTCTCTGATCCTCGTATGTCGGGCAGTTTTGCGGCAAATTTTCAGCGATCATCTTCCCGGTCCACAGCTTTTCGATCATGGTTACCCACCGGGTCCAGACTGTCTCTTTTTGGTCTGCATAGGTCAGGCAGTCCTGCAGGAAATGTTCTGGTGTTTGCGTGGGTGCTCCACAATCGCACGTGGCGGTAATATAACGAATGGTCATGCATGTGCACTGATAAAGTGATTGGATAAGTGTATCAATGTTTGTGGAAATTATGTTGATTAATAAAGGATACTGTAAGGGAAATAATAAATGATTTTCAAGTTAGTATCTCATTTGTTTATCGGTTACGTAGCCATCTGTGACCTATTCACTGACTTGCCCTCGTACGAGAAGTAATCAAAAATTGACCGGACTCTTTTTCATAAACAGGATGGGTCATATTAAGATTCTATTTCTGAAGCCTCTTCGTTTACAGACAAATTATGTATCTTGTTGTTTGCAAATGCCCACAATGAGTAAGTTACTCTTTTTGTGCGCCCTGAAAAGAAAACTAAGTGGCGGGTTGAAGTAGTTGTCCTCACATCCCGAGCGTGCTGATGAAGGTGAACCCGGGTCCTCCATGTTGTTGGGCTATGCTTGGCGTCATCTGCGTGTCGCTCACTACTAGATGGATCACGTCGCTCCCTCATGAAAACAGCCAGTTTCCAGGGAGGGCTACTAAGAAGCCGAGGTGAGGGTCTTGGTCAGTATATCTGACCCTGGCGTTCGTCTTCCTCCCCAATAATTTGTCTTAGTCGCGTCTCGTCTTTGAAAAGTTCTAGAGATTTTTTTTCTTTTTCTTGTAACTTACAGTTCGTATAGAAAAATTTAACTCAATCCAAGAACAAGTTGTCCTTGTCTCCGCCTATAACATGCTTGGCAGGCTACATTCTTAGTACTCTTAGCTCTCCTTCAAAACCTGGAGACTGACCGGTGAATGTACAGGCACATAGAATTAAATGATTTGGCAACATGATCATGATGTCTCCAAAACTACGTGCTTGACGAACCTATAATACCAGACAGTACGGCTGCAAATGAAGAGAAGGGCCTAAAGATGTTGCAGAGTGAACGAGCTGATAACAGACAGCAACGCAAAGATGGCTGCTTGTGTCAGAGTCAGCAACCCACAGATGACCAAGATCGTAGTCTGTCTACAAGGGTCGGCACTGGAAACAGGCTTCAATAGTACAGAAAGGCTTGAAGAATTTGGATCACAGTGTGAAGGCAAATATGGTAGCAAATAAGCCTGCTAAATCCCGATGTGTAGGGTCGAAAGTCGCAGATATTGAATCCTTGTTGTAAACTACGACACAACGTTACTACGTTCTTTCCAGGACGATCGCCGAAGAAGAAGAAGAAGAAGATGATGAAGAAGAAGAACAAGGAACAAGAACTAGTACTAGAACTAGAACAAGAAGAGCAAGAAGCATAAGAATAAGATATAAAAATTGCAGATAACGAAGAAAAAGAGAAGAAAAATAAATGAAGATGGACTGATGATGTTAATGAAACACTATAGCATTGATTTCAAACAACAAAGGCCTCTTTCGTCAGGCTGCAGTAATACTTTATGTCTCCAAGTTCACGGAGTGGACGTAATGTGGAGTCTGCGTCAGCATGTTGTATATCACCCTGTCCATCTTGATATCCACTATTTGTTGCGAGATTTGATTTGGTGATCGATTCATTTGATGTCCTCACAAGTCGATCACAGTGGCGCTTGACGCGAAGCATTTTTTCCCCGACTTATTTCTCAATTCCCCAAGGCGTTGTACTGTGGTTTTTATTTTACGCCTGTCGGCCTAGTACATCCGACTTCATCATTCATTTTATGAAAGGGTCTGCTTCCTCCTGCATTTTCTAAGGGTTTGCTTCGCCGGGGAAACGGCTGGTGCTGTGATGGGGATCGAACCCAGCCCCTTCGGGTGGTGAGCCGTGTCAGTTAACCACTAGCCCACGCCGTTCCCTCGTGCGCGATGCATTGGAACGCGAGGTCATGGGATAATCATGAAATGATGTCGCTGGGAACATGAGACAGTTATAAATTTGAAGGAGGTGTAGATGAATTACGGTCATGGGCGAGATGGTGGCTTGGGAGGTGGGGTGCGGGAGAAGTGGGGCGGGGGTGGGGGAGAAGTAGCGGTGGGGAGGAGTTGGGTAAAGACTTAATTCCACAATTGGCGCGGGAAACTGCAATGTGTCATCATTGTGTATCCCCATCGCTTCATATTCCTCTTGCACCGTGATACACCAGGTCGGAGTCTGTTCAATGACTTCCATGTTGTGTATGGTAGATGATATCAGGGGGCAGGTTCCTCCCGAAGTTCCATCTCTGGAGGCCTGAATCAAATCATGCCATCACTAGATACGACAGCTCTCGTGGCTTGTCTGTATCTGATTTGTTGATTCTAGGGACGTTCTGTGTATCCAAATGACAATTTCACTCCATCACAGATATCCTATATCCGAAAAAACCATTGCCGGTTGTGATACGAACCAAAATCAAATGTACACCCGAGTACATCTCTAATACGAATTCATCAACGCTGTGATCTGATTTGTTGGTTGTTTTCATGTGTTATTTTCTATCCCTGTCGAAGGTATTTTGGTCGTACGTAAGCTTGTTAAACGTTTTATTTATTGACGGGTTCCCAAGACATATTTATCTTAATGTTATTATCAACAACTGAAAAATCAACCAGGGCCCGTGTGTAGATTAAGGAGCCGACGGACGTATCTAGGTGACAAGCTTGTATCTTTGTACGACCTGGGACACGCCACCATTTTTATATTTGACAGGTGGGCTTAATAATCGCATTTTCGACCGGTTTCCAGTCTCAAACCTTACCTGGAGTGTGAGTGAGACAGGAGATAGCTGTCAGGTAGCGCTGTGACCTTCTGATGCTGTCACATTATCAGGAAAGTGTTTGACAAGTTATACTGTAAAAAAACAATTATTTGGGAGCATGCTTATATATTTAGGTGAGACAGATTGTGGGGATTATTTGACAAGTTATACTGTAACAAACTAATTATTGTATCTATCTATCTATCTATCTATCTATCTATCTATCTATCTATCTATCTATCTATCTATCTATCTATCTATCTATCTATCTATCTATCTATTTATATATGTCTGTTTGTCTATCTGACAGTCTGTCTGTCTGTCTGACTGTTCGTTTGCTTGTTTGTATGTCTGTTCGTCCGTCTGTCTGCTCGTCTTTCTATCTATCTATGTGTCTATCTGTCTAACTGTCTAACTCTCTGTCTTCAGTCCGCTCTGTGTCGTGGGGAGGCGTGACCTCCTTTGTTTCACATATTTTGGCAGGTGAAAATCCACCAGATCAATCCCAGTATCATTCGATCGCCTAGTTTTGGAAGTGGTGGTGGAAGCTTAAATTAGGACATAGTAGACCGGCAGACTGTCAGGCGCCATTTATGTCACTGTGTTAACCACATAACCAAGACTCCTTTTTGCAACATATTCTCTGTGCGGCTAGAATCCTTAGGATAATCTGAGTAGATCTATAACTTGAATTTTGCCTGAGCTGTTTTCGATTTCCAATTATCAAGAGATTTTTAGCTTGATCTGATCACGGGTGTCTGATCTCGCTACTAAGACATCGGGGGCCCTATTTTCAGAATGATCCACGTGAAAAATTGCCTGTCTCCACCATGATTTGAACCCACGACCTCCAGCACCCGAGACAAACACCTTACCTCGAGAAAACTTTGTTCCCCTTATAAACGTAATCGTCTATTTAAAACTTCTGTCAACGCCACGGGATTTAGCTCTCAACGCCTCACAATTTAGCTCTCAATGCCACGGGACTTAGCTCTCAACGTCAAGGAATTTAGCTCTCAATGCCACGGAATTTAGATCTCAACGCCACGGAATTTAGCTCTCAATGCCACGGGATTTAGTTCTCAACACCACGGGATTTAGCGCTCAACGCCACGGGATTTAGCGCTCAACGCCACGGAATTTAGCTCTCAACGCCAAGGGGCTTAGCGCTCAACGCCGCGGAATTTAGCTCTCAACGCCACGGGGCTTAGCGCTCAACGCCACGGAATTTAGCTCTCAACGCCACGGGGCTTAGCGCTCAACGCCACGGAATTTAGCTCTCAACGCCACGGGATTTAGCGCTCAACGCCTCACAATTTAGCGATCACGGTCTCACCATTTAGTTCTCAACGCCTCACAATTTAGCTCTCAATGCCTCACAATTTAGCTCTCAACGTCGCACAATTTAGCTCTCAACGCCTCACAATTTAGCTCTCAACGCTTCACAATTTAGCTCTCAACGCCTTTCAATTTAGCTCTCAACGTCGCACAATTTAGCTCTCAATACCTCACAATTTAGCTCTCAATGCATCACAATTTAGCTCTCAACGCCTCACAATTTAGCTCTCAACGCCACGGGGCTTAGCGCTCAACGCCACGGAATTTAGCTCTCAACGCCACGGGATTTAGCGCTCAACGCCTCACAATTTAGCTCTCAACGTCTCACAATTTAGCTCTTAATACCTCACAATTTAGCTCTCAACGCCTCACAATTTAGCTCTCAACGCCTCACAATTTAGCCCTCAATTGTTGTTGAATGCCCACATTGAGCATGTCTTCTCTGTTGTACACCCTGAAATGGGCGTTGAGTTTCGTGTTCTATACCTTTCCTCACATCCCGAGCGCGCTGGTGACGGTGGATCCCAGTCCTCCAGGCGGTTGTGCTGTGACTGGCTTCATCATCTGCGTGACGCTTAATACTACGGTGATCACTTTGATCCACACCTCGTCAGTCAGACTGCCTTGAAAACAATGCTTCCTGAGGACGCTATATGGAAGACAGATAGTGAAACAAATCTATTTTTTCCAGAAACTTGACTATACCTGTCTAAAGCTTCTCTCGCCACATACAATTTACCAATCAATTGAACAAATCTATTTTCTCCATAAACTTGACTACCTGCCTGAAACTTCTCTCGCCACATACAATTTAGCATTCAATTAACCAAATCTATTTTCTTCCAGAAAGACGTCTCCTATTTCGAATTTGTCTTACAAATGATGTATGAATGTGCAGTGGCCCGTTGGCAGGCTCAATAGTATCACTGAACCCATTCTCAGGCAGTAGTGGTTTATCTGTTTTATCAGACTGTAGGGAAGAAAGACTAACGTCTGGTCAGGCAAAGTATACTGATCAGACATAAAAGTCAGGTTCAGACAAAACGTATTGGAGAAGACACTCACATTGGCTACCTCGTAGCCCTTCCTGGAAACGAGCTGTTTTCATGGCAGTCGGTCTAACAAGGTGAGGGATCGACGTGATCCCCGTAGTACTGAGCGACACGCACATGAAGCCAAGCATAGCATCTATCACCTGTCACATATATCACCTGTCAGATCTATCACCTGTCACATCTATCACCTGTCACATCTATCACCTGTCACATCTATCACTTGTCACATCTATCACCTGTCACATCTATCACCTGTCATAACTTGACATATAACGCCAGTTACTCTCGATTTAACATAACCAAAAATTTTGGTCACTTTCACTGTAACAATGAAAGATGCACGTCCATATCAGAACATCGCTTTTTACAAGCGCCAACCTGTTTGGCTGTTACAAGTTTCTTGGCAGACAGTAAGGTAGGTTCCCATTACTTTCCGTACGCTGAAGATTGTTCACACAAAGAAAGACAAAAATTAATGTCCGCTAAACTGGACACTGCGGAATCCGAACAGGGAGCGTTGGGGCGGTGAAACGCAAGTTTCACCTCTAGGCCACTCTGTCACTCTGCCACTCTGTCACTCCCTTACTTACTACTAGATACTACTGGATACTTCTTCTTCTTCATTCGTTCGTTCTCAATCTCCCGCTACCAAACCCTGAAAGGGCTTAAGTAGCAGAATGTAGTCCGGAGAACGGAATGCGTTGTGTCGTAGTTTACAGCTTGACTGCGATATTTGCACCTTTCGGTCCAACACTTCCGACTTCAGCAAGCATTTTTTGAGTACCGGATTAGCATTCCCTCTTCGATCCCTTCTCCTTAGCCAGTCTGCTCTGCTGCAGCCTGTTATCCAGGATCATTGCTTGGAGGTGTAGAAGGGTCTTGGCAGCTCTGGTTCGCTGGCCGTGACACTAGCAGTCAGCTATGAGTCGCTGACCACTGCAGCTCATGCGCTGATCAGAGTCTTGATCCCAAATGACATTCGATATCGTCTTTAAATTCAATCATTGATTATTTGCTGTATATCATTACGTGACTATCAATCACCAATAAATATCCATTTATCACGTCTAATATTCAATCAATGATTACTTGCTGTATATCATTACTTAACGATCGATAACCAATAAATATACATTTAGCACGTCTAATATTCAATCAATGATTACTTGCTGTATAACATTACTTGACGATCGATAACTATTAAATATACATTTAGCACGTCCAATATTCAATCATTGATTACTTGCTGTATATCATTACTTGACGATCAATCACCAATAAATATCCATTTAACACATCCAATATTCAATCATTGATTACCTGCTGTATATCGTTCAAGGTAAATCTAGTCCCATAGCAGGAACTGCTGTCAGGGTTGAAGTGTAAGAGACTTTGTTTTACTAAGCCACCGCTGGTTTATAAGATGGGATGGCCAGTTCCCTTCATCGATGATTTGTCCTCCCTAACAGTAAGCCAGGTACTCACTTATAGCTGGGTCTACTGAAGCGTATTGATAACACGGATCGAACCCAGTACATTTTCAGTGTGAAGCGAGCGACTTCTACTTTGCTGCTAAGACGATCCGTAATTAATGACCGTCTCTCATTGTCTACCAGCATGTGAACGTGATGCGGACTAGCTCCTTACAATTTTTCACTCTATAATTATCTCCCCTTTCCGCACTCAAACCATGTACCGTCTCCTGTATTTCCCTACCTCCTGCAATGCATCATCATAGAAATACTAACAATCAATCTTCTGGTCTGGGAATGCATTTTAAACAAGACCGGAAGTTGGTGTTGCCACCATGATACTGTGCTGAATATAGCTACGCTGTTTATTAAACTTCCTGGAATGTCGGATTACTGTGTACAACCTAAGATAGATGAAAGAAACTATCTCTGAGATTACTTGTGTTCGTGGAAGCTACTTACATGTATACAGCATGCCTTCCATTTATCTGATCATAGTCCACAGAAAATGAACACCATGTTACAATGTAAAGACGTGATAATGGATACAAAGAGAACGCTATGCAACACGATATTCCTACCCACATTGTGCTATCAGTGCAAACATTGGACATTTACAAACAAAGTTAAAAAACACATTGTATCAACAGAGATGAAATGACTACTCATAATTATTGGAGTAACAATAATGGATATAATTATAAACGGAGTGCTGCCGAAGACAGATGTGTCAGACCGAAAGGTGCAAATATCGCAGTCAAGCTGTAAACTAGCGACACAACGCATTCCGTTCTCCGGACTACATTCTGCTACTTGCAAAGCCCTGTTCAGGGCTTGGTAGAGAGAGATTGAGAACGAACGAAAAAGAAGAGGAGAAACGAAGATATTAGGAAACAATTAGGAACAACACCAGTCATAGACGTCATCAAAAGACAGCAAACCGAATGGTTCGGCCATGTGACGCGACAATAACCAGATATTATACCAGAGAAAGCAATGCTATACAGATACAATGAATACAAACCTAATGGCCGTCACGCAAAAGATGGATCGCAGAAATAACAGAAGCAGTTTAGCCCCTATCGTACGAAGCACACCATAGGTCGGTCAAGAAACATCTTCAAAACTTGACGCTGAAAGGCACAAGCAGAGCACCAACGAAAACAAGGAAGTCCACATCTTGACGAAAAAATTTGACAATCTAGACTTTGTCGATGACTTGACTTTTCCGTTCCGTAATAATCGTTATAAAACGCAGAGTAAAATAAGTACTTGATGACATCTCAAATCAATTAGGACTGAGGAAAAACAAGGATTGTGATAAGCAATTCAAATACTGACAACCATTTTGTGTTGGTCGTAGGAGGTGGTCAGGGTGGGGTGGGGGGTGGTATATTGGGGGGTCGGGGGGGGGGGGTATTGACGAAATGAAATAGGCTGACAGCAGCACCAGCTGCGCGTGGCGTCAGGGCCAGCCAATTAGAACTGATCAAGACCAACTGATTGTCCTGAAAATAAACTGTACCTGTGCAGCCTCTTGAGATCGTGGGGGCACCCCTGCTGACACCTCCACAAGCCTGCACCACCCCTCTATGTTTGGGGTTGCTTGTTGTGCCTCCTCGGGTCGTAGGCTAGTCTATTCATGGTTGTTTTACCCGCCTTTGCTTGCCCTGTAGTTTTGTATTTGCAAGGCCCTTAGACTTCGAGACGTGACCATACCAAGTCAGCTTTCGCCCTTTGATCGTTGTGAGAAGGTCATCGTAAACTCCACTTGCATTCTCGATTCTTTGACGTACAACATCATTTGTGATACGGTCTTTGTAGGTGACATTTATGAATTTTTTAAAACATCTCATCTCCATGGCCTGGATTCTTCTCTGTAATTGTCCATGTTTTGCAAGCATAAAGATATCGAAAGAACCAGTGAGCGCATTAGTCTGACCTTTATGGCGAGGTAGAGTCGTTTATCTTTCCATAAAGGCTACAGTCAAGCAAGCGTCGCTGTTGTCTGTGTTATTCTAGCGATGATCTCTGGTTTTGATCCCTCATCACTGATTGCTAAGTCCAGATACTTGAAGCGGTTCACTGTTTCCAACTCCTGTCCACCTTCTCAAGTACGCCACGAGAAATGAAGGGAACCACTGTAACCCGTCACAATAGAAAGTCGTCAAGAGTACCTATCTCAATTTTCAGTTGCCCATCGCAAGTCATAATGGCGACATCATTATTCGATTTTGTTTTGATGGTGTAACTTGCGCTATATTTGGGTTATAGTGAGTAAGAAACTGCGCTGGTCATCAACTTCACTCTCTGGTCCCGAACTACCTTGAACCAGTGACAAGACATAAGTTGAGACGACTGGAGATAGCTCAGGGTGCAGACTTTTCCTCAGGGTTTACTCCCGTTGCCTTACTCGCGAACATGTATTCCGCAAGGCAGCAGGGGAAAGATATTAACTAAATAAAATAGCTAAAGTACGAGTGACATTAGTAACAACAACACTCACCCACATCCTCCCCTCCACCCACAAAAATATATACACATTTATGTACACACACACATAACCAGCACGTTCACACACACACTCCTCACGAGCACACACACACACACACACACACACACACGATATTACTAGTTCAACCACTATCACATTCTCCTGCCCTGAAACGATCTCGCAAAGTGACAACTTGAACGATCGTTTATGAATCTAACCCTGACACACTTAATTGGTTTCCGTCTAGCACACTTAATTGGTCTCTCATATCCTCGCGTTCAAGTCATAACATTTGGAAACCATTCGGAGGGTAGGCAATATTAAACGCCTCTTACTGCCGAAGACGCATGTGTCGGACCGAAAGGTGCAAATATCGCAGCCAAGGAGTAAACTAGCGACACAACGCATTCCGTTCTTCGGACGACATCCTGCTACTAGCAAAGCCCTGTTCAGGGCTTGGTAGTCGGAGATTGAGAACGAATGAAGAAGAAGAAAAAGATACGTCTCTGATGTGCATTTGTGCCAAGATATGTTATTGTCCATTGTCCATGTTTAGCGAGCGAGTAGATTCATAGATCCTAGACATTTGTGAATTACACTTGTGTCGAAATACGTCGTGGGGAGGTGTCGTATCCTGTCGTGTGCCAGCTTTGTCGCCGATGTTGTCGTTATTCCGTATTTCTTCAGTGTATCACTGACACCATCTATGCATCTTTTTCGCGGTCTTCCTCTTTCCCTGCAACCCTGATGTCTGGTATTGTAGATACGAGCAGCTGTTAACTTTGGTTGCATTCTTGACAGGTGTCCGAACGATTTTATTCTCTGACTCTACACGTATATCCATGCACGGTGTTACACCCACAATCTGTCTAATTACTTGTGTGCTACTCTGTCCAGCCTTGTGGACCCCACAGCCTTTCTCAAACACCTCATTTGCCATAGCATGATTTTTCTTTCTTGTGCCTTGCTGAGATTTCGGGGCGATTCTGGACTCCGCCGTCTTTTTCACGGGTGTTGATGCAGAGCCGCCTGCATCTCGTAGTCGTCCCGTAGTCGTCTTGTCCTTGACTTGCCACTGGGGTCTCGAGACGAGAGAGCGAAGATAAAAAGTATCGCAGTTAATCCTTGCTAAAAATAGCGCTAGAAAAATTAATTATGCCATCATCGTCTACAATGGACGGCGACCTTTGCTTGATTTTTTTGCCTTACCGAGTGTCCATGTCTGACACTGGTATCAGAGAGTTGGTATAAAAATACTATTTATCAGCTGTGTCTTTGTCTTTATTAAAATTGTTTGTCTCTTAGTAATAGTGAGAGATGATAGGACTCCGCGTTAGCTTTTTGTATTCTTGATTCTACATCTCTATCTAGCCTTCCTTCTTGTGTGAACACGCTGCCCAAGTATTTGAATTCTCTGACTTGTTAAAGTTCTGTCCTTTTTACTCGAATATTTAGTGTTTTATCTATTCTACTGATTTCCATTGTCGTCGTCATTGCTGTACTGATCCTCATAATATCGCAGGCATTGTCAAGGGCATTAAGATGTTCTTGGAGGTTTTGTTCATCTTAAGGAAAGATTATTATCTTAATTATCTGCAAAAAGAAACTCATTTTTTATGGTAGTTTCTGGTTTTGCTTCAGTTGTTATTAGATCCATGTATCAGTTCAGTTCAATCCAGTTCATCCCGTAACCCATCAGTTCGTTGGGGCACACATGAAGACATTAAAATCCCACGCTAACCCTCTCTGTCTGTCGCCGCCTGACGTATCTCACCGGCACGAAGGCCTGAACACTCAGTGATGTTGTCCACCCATCTCTTCCTTGGACATCCTCGCCCTCTCTGTCCCGGTACGGACCCAAAGAGTATCGAGTTGGTAATTCCGTTGGACCTCGCGACGTGCCCGCACTAGGCCATCTTTCGTCTTTTGATAGCTTTGAACTCTCAGACGTATTTCTACGTTCGTGACACGATTTTTATATGTAACATTTAGGAGTTTTCTATAGCACCACATTTCCATTGTATGTATTGTGCCCTGGATATCTGCTGTAATGGTCCAGGTCTCGTAAGCATACAGAAATATTGATAGCACCAAAGAGCGCATTAGTCTAACTTTTATGCCGAGGGCGAGCCGCTTGTCTTGCCATATAGGTTTCAGCCGAGTCAGCGCCGCTGTTGTTTGTGCTATTCTTGCAATTACCTCTGGCTTCGATCCCTCTTCGTTGATCCATGTATTCAATGAACAAAAGTGGTGATAGTACACATCCATGTCTAACCCCTGTCTTAACTACAAACCACCTAGTGAGTCCGCCTGATCTTCTTCAAGTACTGCGGCTTTAAGACGTTTATCAATGTCTTCCTTGCTTTATATACATCCCTGTCTTCACGAGAAGTTTGGCTGTCTCACGCTTTGACTCCTTCTATCCTTCTGTCTTCAAGACTGGTCAGACTTAACCGCTGGTCAGAAATGAAGGGTTAGAGACTTCAGTATACTGAGCCTCTCTGTCTTATCCTTCCCTATCTGTAAAGCAGGTACCCACTTACAGCTGAGTCGACTGGAGCTGCCGGTAGTTGGAGTCGAACCCCGTACCTTTGACATGAAAAGCGAGTTAACATTGTTTCCCACGGTGGCTACTGAAACTGTTCTTGATGCCCCGACCTCAGCAAGAAGGTTCTATTTTAGTTGTCTAGAGAACAACGTCGACAAGCACCTTCTGTAGCAAGTTTTTCAACTCATTGGCATTACACACCCGCGACTAACACAGGCCAGAAGCTCGCCTGGTGCGGAGAAGCCTTCAGACTTTGACAAATAGCTTAGCCCTAGAATCAGTAACATATTTTAGTATTTAAGTGTAGGAGTTAAAATTAGTCTCTTTAGTAGACAATTTTGGGAGAGGATAGATTTGAGGATTTGAAAGTAAACAGATGGGTGTAACAAGAGCTTAACATCATCTTCAAAAGAACAAATTGATGTGGAAAATACAACTAACCTTAATCATTCTGAGGACGAATTGATAAGGAACATAAAACTAAACTTGATCATTCTGAGGACGAATTGATAAGGAACATAAAACCAAACTTGATCATTCTGAGGACGAATTGATATGAAACATACAACTTAACTTGATCATTCTGGGGACAAATTGATAAGGAACATATAACTAAACGATCATTCTGAGGACGAATTGATATGGAACATACAACTAAACTTGATCATTCTGGGGACAAATTGATAAGTAACGTATAACTAAACTTGATCATTCTGAGGACGAATTGATATGGAACATACAACTAAACTTGATCATTCTGAAGACGAATTGATATGGGACATACAACTAAACTTGATCATTCTGAGGACGAATTGATTAGGAACATAAAACTAAACTTGATCATTCTGAGGACGAATTGAAAAGGAACATACAACTAAACTTGATCATTCTGAGGACGAATTGATAAGGAACATAAAACTAAACTTGATCATTCTGGGGACAAATTTATAAGAAACATATAACTAAACTTGATCATTCTGAGGACGAATTGATAAGAAGCATACAACTAAACGTGATCATTCTGAGGACGAATTTATAAGAAACATATCACTAAACTTGATCATTCTGGGAACAAATTGATAAGGAGCATACAACTAAACTTGATCATTCTGAGGACAAATTGATAAGGAACATACAACTAAACATGATCACCACGACGATTAATTGACGTAGAACTTACAGCTAAACATAAACTTAACAAGGCAATTTGATGGGTAATAAATAACTGAACATTATGCAATGGACATCACTGCACCAAGACTCCTGTGAGAAGACCTGGCCCGAGGAGAGAAACATACAAGACAAACTGTGGGGAACGATTGAGGACCTGCGACTGACGTGTCACTTCATGGAGGCAGCCCATCTGGTGGCATAAAATGAGCATTCGAAACCGAACGCAAAGAAGAAGAAGAAGATACAATGGGCATGTTGATGTAAAACACAAAAACTTACCATCGTTCCGAGGACAAAATTGAGGTAAAACACAAGAACTTGACATCATTCTGAGGACAAAATTGAGGTAAAACACAAAAACTGAACATCACTTATAGGACAAAATTGAGTTAAACACAAAAACATCTTTCCTAGGACAAAATTGACGTAAAACACAAAAACTGATCACTCCGAGGACAAAATTCATGTAAAACACAAAAAGTGAACACTTCAGACTGAAGACAAAATTGACCTAAAACACAAAAAAGTGAACACGTCACACCGAAGACAAAATTGACGTAAAACAGAAAAAGTGAACACTTTACCCCCGAGGATAAAATTGACATATAACACAAAAACTGAACATCATCAACAAAAGACGCATCACATTAGGCCCAAACACTGAACATCATCAACAAAAAGACGCATTACATAAGTCAGAAAAACTGAACCTCATCAACAAAAAGACGCATCACACAAGGCCCAAAAACTGAACCTCATCAACAAAAAGACGCATCACATAAGGCCCAAAAACTGAACCTCATCAACAAAAAGACGCATCACATAAGGCCCAAAAACTGAACCTCATCAACAAAAAGACGCATCACACAAGGCCCAAAAACTGAACCTCATCAACAAAAAGACGCATCACATAAGGCCCAAAAACTGAACCTCATCAACAAAAAGACGCATCACATAAGGCCCAAAAACTGAACCTCATCAACAAAAAGACGCATCACACAAGGCCAAAAAAACTGAACATCATCAACAAAAAGACGCATCACATAAGGCCCAAAAACTGAACCTCATCAACAAAAAGACGCATCACATAAGGCCCAAAAACTGAACCTCATCAACAAAAAGACGCATCACATAAGGCCCAAAAACTGAACCTCATCAACAAAAAGACGCATCACACAAGGCCCAAAAACTGAACCTCATCAACAAAAAGACGCATCACATAAGGCCCAAAAACTGAACCCCGTCACCAGACTAGAAAGTTGACCAATGTTCCGCGTAAGACCCTAAAGGTTTCTGAAGAGATCGTGCATGCTCGCGTAGGCACAGACCGAGATCGTGCATGCTCGCGTAGGCACAGACCGAGATCGTGCATGCTCGCGTAGGCACAGACCAGGCAGAACTGTACATTCGTTCCCATTTAATATACTATATTCTATTTTCATACTGCTCAGTAACTATACCTGTTGGTAGCATTACTTTATACCATATTGCCAATACATTTTCACGTTGTATGAACGTGATTCAAAACGTGACCTTAATGTTGCTACTGTAATATTAAAACTACTTTTAAGCTTTCGTACATACAATGAAATAAATATAACAATTTTTATGCTGAGATTTGCTGAGACATGAAAAACTATTTCAGGAGTTGCTCGACGACAAACAAGTTGAGATGGTCCCATCTAGTCCGTCGCGGCATGTTCTCAGGTGCGCTGAAATGTGTGCAAACGAGGCTAGAGTGGGAGTTGTCATCAAGGTGTCACAAGTTCTTATAAGTCGGGGGGGGGGGGGGGGGGGGGGCAGTATGGCGGTGTGGCTAGTGACAAAACTGGCAACACAGATTTGCTAGTGTTCGGATTCGTGTAAATAGTTTCTTCTTCTTCATTTTGGTCCTAAAGGGAAACAAAATTGGTGCCCGAGTCTTTTTTCACCCCAAACAGAGCTATCTGCGTTTAAATCGTATTTCACGTGACATTCCCTTTGGGGTTAAGGGAAAGACTGGTCGATATAATTTTGTTTACAATAAATAAGTAAAGTCTTAGATAAAGATAGAAGTGTAGAAGAGCTCGTTATATTCAGTTTTGTGAAGGGTTAGGCGTATGGGTAGGTTTAGGGTTAGGATTAAATTTAGAGTTTTTCTTAGGTTTAGGGTTAGGTTTAGAGTAATGCTTAGGTTTAAGGTTAGGTTTAGAGTAATGCTTAGGTTTAAGGTTAGGTTTAGAGTAATTCTTAGGTTTAAGGTTAGGTTTAGAGAAATGCTTAGGTTTAAGGTTAGGTTTAGAGAAATGCTTAGGTATAGGGTTAACGTTAGATAAAATGGTTGTTATTACAACGTCTGACACCACGGAAAAGGCCATGTTGCTGTAGAAACTGGATGCTACTTTTCTTATAATGGACTAAACCTTTGACAGATTCAAGAAATTCGTTGCTAAGACGGCAGGAATAAGCAGAAGCAGAAATTCTCGTCAATTCTAGAAGAATGTTTGACACCCACAACATTTTAAAAAAAGGACTATTCTGTGACGTTCCTACCTCAAATTCGATGTTTAAATATAGATATTTCTTTTGTTTGGGGTACCCGAACATTTGATTACGTTGTGTCGTAGCTTACAGCCAGGTTACGATATCTGCTTGTGCGGATCAGCCACATCCGGTGTCAGAGTGATACATGTTGGGCACCTGGATTGTCTTCCGACTTCAATCAATATTCTCTCAGCCAGACTGTTTTCAGGGTCGCTAGTTAAAGATGGAATATGGTCTTGGCCAGAATTGGTTCACTGACCCTGACACAGTCAGCCAGACTGTACGGACGGAACCTGTTTTCAGGGTCGCTAGTTAAAGAGGGAATATGGTCTTGGCCAGAATTGGTTCACTGACCCTGACACAGGCAGCCAGACTGTACGGGCGGAGCCTGTTTTCAGGGTCGCTAGTTCAAGAGGGAATATGGTCTTGGCCAGAATTGGTTCACTGACCCTGACACAGGCAGCCAGACTGTACGGGCGGAGCCTGTTTTCAGGGTCGCTAGTTATAGAGGGAATATGGTCTTGGCCAAAATTGGTTCACTGACCCTGGCACAGACAGCCAGACTGTACGGGCGGAGCCTATTTTCAGGGTCGCTAGTTAAAGAGGGAATATGGTCTTGGCCAGAATTGGTTCACTGACCCTGACACAGACAGCCAGACTGTACGGGCGGAGCCTGTTTTCAGGGTCGCTAGTTAAAGAGGGAATATGGTCTTGGCCAGAATTGGTTCACTGACCCAGACACAGGCAGCCAGACTGTACGGGCTGAGCCTGTTTTCAGGGTCGCTAGTTAAAGAGGGAATATGGTCTTGGCCAGAATTGGTTCACTGACCCTGACACAGGCAGCTAGACTGTACGGGCGGAGCCTGTTTTCAGGGTCGCTAGTTAAAGAGGGAATATGGTCTTGGCCAGAATTGGTTCATTGACCCTGACACAGGCAGCCAGACTGTACGGGCGGAGCCTGTTTGCAGGGTCGCTAGTTAAAGAGGGAATATGGTCTTGACAAGAATTGGTTCACTGACCCTGACACAGACAGCCAGACTGTACGGGCGGAAGGGGGGGGGGGGGGGGGTTGCTGTTTTCAGGTACACTAGTCGAAGGTGGAATACGGTCTTTGCCAGAATGTGTTCAGTGACCTTAACACAAACAACCAGACTGTACTGGCGGAGCCTGTTTTCAGGGCCGCTATTTGAAGGTGGAATACGGTCAGCCAGAATTGATTCACCGACTCTGACACAAACAGTCAGACTGCACGGATGGAGCCTCTTTTCACAAGCCCCAAGATCAATCCGAGCAAGGCCTGCATGATGTGGTGCTCTTTGAATAATTCCATAGTAAAGGCTGAGCTCCCGGGCATCAGTTTTGATGGTTGCACCATCGACAGTTGTGACAGGTTGAAATGCCTCGGAGTGACTTTTGATCGCAGTCTTTCATATAACTGCCATGTTGACCACATTGTACAAAGATGCAAGAGAGGGTTAGGAGCACTCAAGACCATGGCTGCATCCAACTTGGAACAACGCCTCCTGTTCATCTTATTTCGTCAGGTCGTGTTGTCTGTCATCGATTAAGGTGTAACAGTTCCAGTCGGAGCATGAGCGTTTAGGGCAAGGGTAATGTTGTCAGCGACTCTGAGAACAAAGGTACCTGAATGTGTGCCAAGGTCACTCTCCGTCTCGATACTAAGTCAGCAAAGGAAAACATGGGGTTGGAGTATGTGTCTACTACAGGTAAAGGCTAGGAACTGACCAATGGCGCCCTGAGCACCCTCTGCACAGTAGTATCTCAGACATGAAGGGATCAAGAATCAAGAGTGGGTCGTCATGGATGGCACAGGCTGAGACAACAATCGGACACCTCACTCCAGCTGAGACGATAGCCAAAGGGAAAGAATGGGTCCCCACTGGTGATAGAATGATAGAGTACCAGAGAGTCATCATAACCTTAGGCAAGGGGGAAGAATGGGTCCACACTGGTGATAGAATGATAGAGTACCAGAGAGTCATCATAACCTTAGGCAAGGGGGAAGAATGGGTCCACACTGGTGATAGAATGATAGAGTACCAGAGAGTCATCATAACCTTAGGCAAGGGGGAAGAATGGGTCCACACTGGTGATAGAATGATAGAGTACCAGAGAGTCATCATAACCTTAGGTAAGGGGGAAGAATGGGTCCACACTGGTGATAGAATGATAGAGTACCAGAGAGTCGTCATAACCTTAGGCAAGGAATACAGAGTGCGGAGCAATGAGAGAGCAGAGCACGAGGTAAATCAGCTGATAACTCAGGAAAGGGACGCTGTCATATACACCGACGGATCAGTCGTGCCCAGTGGGACATCAGGTTGGGGTTTCTCGGCTAGAGTGAGAGAAGAGGTCATTGCTGAGCGCAGTAGGGCATACATGTCAACAACCTCCAGTATGAGCATGGAGACGGAAGCAGTGACTTCAGCACTAAAATGGATATCTAGACTTCTATAACAAAGGCAGTCATCGTGACAGACGCGCAAGCCATACTTCAGAAAGTACAAAAGGGATGGCTTAGGTACGAGTGGATAGCTGCTGTTTAATGCCTCAAACCACTAGTCGTTGACCTGGATCTACTGTCCTGCTCATGCCGGGGTTCAGGGCAATGAAAGAGCTGATATCTTGGCTTCACAAGCTCCCATTATGGACATTAGTGATGGATAGAAGTGACATTTTGAAATCAATCAATGACCGCCTGCTGGATGAGGACACCGCAATCCACAGACTGCAAAGTTTCGACATTAAACAAGGTTCGAGCGGAGTGGGGCACAGGAGAGTGTATACCCAGAGAGCTACAGGGACCATCAACATCCATACCTTACGCCACTTAATGGAAGAGACTGAGCATCTATGGGTATGCCCGGAGTGCAGTGAAGTCAATTCTTAGAAACAGAAACAGAAACAGACACAATACTCAACTATGTCGCAGACTGCTGCCAGCCCGTCAAATCGTCTACGGTTTAGAATAAATAGGAAGGGCCTATGGAAAACAACACATTTTGAAAATAAATGCTGAAATGCTGAGGCTGTTACAAGAAGCTGGCGGTGGTAAACTACGACCACATTTGACTGCTTGGTAAAATTCATTACAGTAGTCAACCAACTCCATGTCGTCATGATGGCATGGGTCTAGAATGAGAGAAAGAGAGAGCTGTCTCCGACTTTCTCAGTAACATATGGGGTGAAGTAGGTATGTCTTCTTCATACACAATGTGTATCATGGTGTTTGGAAGGCATGTTGTCTGAAGATTTGGAAAATACCATCACGTACGTCCACATTAGACAGATTATGTCCGGGGAGCTCACCAATGTAAGGCACCTACGATTCGTAACTAATGTGTCAGATGCTACGGTGCGACCATCTTTAAACTCCTATATGTAGACGACTGCGCAATGAGCACTAGCTCAGAGAAGGATGTGCGCTCGTTTCCAAATGCATGGCCTCGTTTTGGTCTCACCATTAATACAGATGAGGCTGAAGTCTTGTCCTAGCCTGCTCCAGGTAAACCCTACCGTGAGGCGACCGTCACAATACATACTGTGAGGCGATGATTACAATACATACTTTCAGGCGACCATTACAATACATACTTTCAGGCGACCATTACAATACATACCTCCAGGCGACCATTACAATACATACTTTCAGGCGACCATTACAATACATACTTTCAGGCGACCATTACAATACATACTTTCAGGCAACCATTGCAATACTTACTTTGAGGCGACCATTACAATACATATTTTCAGGCGACCATTACAATACATACTTTCAGGCGACCATTACAATACATACTTTAAGGCGACCATTACAATACATACTTTCAGGCGACCATTACAATACATACTTTCAGGCGACCATTACAATACATACTTTCAGGCGACCATTACAATACATACTTACAGGCGACCATTACAATACATACTTACAGGCGACCATTACAATACATACTTACAGGCGACCATTACAATACATACTTACAGGCGACCATTACAATACATACTTACAGGCGACCATTACAATACATACTTACAGGCGACCATTACAATACATACTTACAGGCGACCATTACAATACATACTTACAGGCGACCATTACAATATTTTGCTTCAGTGTCTTAGGAAATCAACGTAGCTGATACGTTGTTCCAATATTATCATCTCATCATTCATCATCATCAAGTGCATCGAAGATTGACGTTAATGAATCCCCAGCTATTTCTGCTATTTCTATAAGTAGCAGAATGTAGTCCAAAGAACGGAATGCATTGTGTCGTAGTTTACAGATTGACTGCGATATTTGCACCTTTCAGTCCAACACATCTGACTTCAGCAATCATTTTTTTGAGTACCGGGTTAGCATTCCCTCTTTGATCCCTTCTCCTTAGCCAGTCTGCCCTGCTGCAGCCTGTTATCCAGGATCACCGCGTGGAGGTGTAGAAGGGTCTTGGCAGCCCTTGTACGCTGGCCCTGACGCTAGCAGTCAGCTATGGGTCGCTGACCACTACAGCTCATGCGCTGCTCAGCATCTTGATCCCTTTCCCCAACTTGAGTTGATCCAAGACCTCACTACTTGTTTTCCTATCTTTCCAAGAAACTCGCAAAAATCTTTTGAAGACCCACATTTCAAAAGCTTCAATACTCTTCATTTTCTTTTCATTTTCTCTTCATTTTCTCTTCATTTTCTGCCGACTATTGCATATATTTTCAACCAAGCGTCCACATATCGACAAAACGTGAGAATCTCTGATACACCGGATGTTATTTTAGTAAACAAAAACTAACGGTCTATCCAGCTGATACTTGCAGGCCCGGAAGTGACGTCAGCGACACTCTTAAGACCGTAACAGCGTTTTGATAACGGTAAACCTGAAACAATGACCACCCTTTTGAAGTGTTAGCTGTAACTACTTCAGATCGTATTCATGTTTTATGTTCAAGGTCGCTCAGATGGAACCAAAAGTACACGGTCTTTGGTTAAACGGGTCGTGGCTTTCTGAGTGGAGACACACTTTTCATTTTATCATTTTCTCAGTAGAAGCATGGTGGTACCACTACAATTGGGCTACTTGCAGGAAGCCCGGGTCCTAACACATGTATGTCCTTGTGAGAGTATGGTTAACTTAGTGATACAGTATTTGGTTTCCACGGAGTTTAACGCCCGCTACTGTCACGTTCCAGGCAACTCAGCTGTCAATTAGTATTTATTTAAGGAAGGACAGGCACAGACCACACCTATCTCGTAAACAAGATGTTGCCTTGTGCAAGAAGTCTTTACTGCTTCATCCCCGACAGCAGTGTCTGATAGTAATTACCTTGATTGGGATATGATATTACTGTCGAGGGTCAAATATGGGTGGCGTGGAGTGGGGCGCATGCGAAGAGTGTGTACAACAAGCGAACGACAGGAACCATCACATGCACACCCTTCATTAGCTGGGAGAGAATGAGTACCTACGGGTATGCCTGAAAAGAAGTGAAATCGGTTCTTAAAGTAAAAAACAAAGATACTGGTTCATAGAAACGACTTTATTGTACTTCGGTGCCACCATATGTGTTCAGTCCCGTTCATTGTATCTGAGCCCCTCCCCCCCCCCCCCCCATGTGTCCAGTCCCTTTCATTGTATCTGAGCGCCCCCATATGTGCCCAGTCCCTTTCATTGAACCTGGCGCCCCATATGTGCCCAGTCCCTTTCATTGAACCAGGTGCCCCATATGTACCCAGTCCCTTTCAATGAACCAGGTGCCCCATATGTACCCAGTCCCTTTCATTGAACCTGGCGCCCCATATGTGCCCAGTCCCTTCCATTAAACCTGGCGCCCCTTATGTGCCCAGTCCCTTCCATTGAACCAGGTGCCCCATATGTGCCCAGTCCCTTCGATTGTTGGTAAATGCCGCCGACGAAGCACACGAACTTGTAGCTCACGCGATTCATAGGTTCAAGAACAAGGAGGTTACTGTGGTACTTTGTTTTACATAATGAGGTTGCAAGCATCATCCACTGAATCGTTTTCAAGTAAATACATGCTAAGATGTCGAGGACCCTCTTCAATCTGCCCCTGTAAGGCGTCTCGAGATTTATTGCGGGGGGGGGGGGGGTAGGGGGGAAAGGCCCAACTCGACTGAATACCAATTTAGTTCAAGGTCAGTGCGCAGAACCAGCCATCGGAATGGATGACTCGCCTAAAACATGTCACTACTCGCGGACGACCGGCCAGGACTTGAACAAAGAAAGCTGTCAGTTTGAGATTCTGAGCCATGCAGCACCAGGCTGACACTCCGGCAGTTGTCCCTGTCACTTGATACTGTTTCAATCCACCTGGTTGTGGCAACCGAATAGCGTGCACTTAACAACGGTGTTTCGGTTTGCTAGGATACGCCGACTTAACACGGGTATGCTGGTGGTATAGATGGAATGACTAGGGACATTGACCGCATTTGATATCAATCAATCAAGCAATCAATCAATAAATTAATTAAAACGGGTTCAACTCCATTTGAAGCATGCGTCTTCAACAAATACACCCTAGGTATTCCTATCCGATCCTTCCATTTCTGTCCATGTCTTCTAGGCTTTCTTAACGTTTGTCTCCAGCTCTTTTCTCCGTCTGTGATTTTGTTCTGCGCCCGCGTCTCTTGCCCCGTGAATTCCAGAACAGAGACTGTCTTGTAATATTGTCAGCTGGTTTACTTAGAGTGTACCTTATTCATTGTCAGCGTTTCGTTGCCAGTGTCATCTTCCCGCTTCATTTTTCACTTAATAATAAGTTCGCCCTCGTAAGGGAAGATGAAGGGAAGGAGGGGATGTGAGAGAGGCAGTGATGTGTAAAGGGAGGTTATGGGAGAGAGGCAGTGATGTGTGGATGGAGGTAATATGAGAGAGGCAGTGACGTGTGGAGGGAGGTGTTGTAGGGAGGCAGTGATGTGTAGAGGGAGGTGATGTAAGAGAGGCAGTGATGTGTAAAGGGAGGTGATATTAGAGTCAGTGATGTGTGGAGGGAGGTGATGTAAGAAAGGCAGTGATGTGTAGAGGGAGGTAATATGAGACAGGCAGTGGTGTGTGGATGGAGGTAATGTAAGAGAGGCAGTGATGTGTAGAGGGAAGTGATGGGAGAGAGGCAGTGATGTATGGAAGTGGATGATGTGAGAGAGGCAGTGATGTGTGGAGGCAGGTGATGGGAGAGAGGCAGTGATGTATGGAAGTGGGTGATGTGAGAGCGGCAGGGATGTGTGGAGGGAGGTGATGGGAGAGAGGCAGCGATGTGTGGAGGGAGGTGATGGGAGAGAGGCAGTGATGTGTAGAGGGAGGTGATGTAAGAGAGGCAGTGATGTGTAAATGGAGGTGATATGAGAGTCAGTGATGTGTGGAGGGAGGTGATGTAAGAAAGGCATTGACGTGTAGTGGGAGGTGATATGAGAGAGGCAGTGGTGTGTGGATTTAGGTAATGTAAAAGAGGCAGTGATGTATGGCGGGAGGTGATGTAAGAGATGCAATGATGTGTAGAGGGAGGTGATGTGAAAGAGGCAATGATGTATAGAAGGAGGTGATGTGAGAGAGGCAGTGATGTGTGGAAGGAGGTAATGTGAGAAGGCAGTGATGTATCGAGAGAGGTGATGTGAGAAGGCAGTCATGTAGGGAGGGAGGTGATATGAGAGATGCAGTGATGTGTGGAGGGAGGTGATATGAGAGAGACAGTGATGTGTGGAGGGAAGTGATGTAAGAGAGGCAGTGATGTGTGGAGGGAAGTGATATGAGAGAGGCAGTGATGTGTGGAGGGAAGTGATTTGAGAGAGGCAGTGATGTGTGGAGGGAGGTGATGTGAGACAGTGATGTATGGAGGGTGGTAATGGGAGTGAGGCAGTGGTGTATGGAGGAAGGTCATATGAGAGATGCGGTGGTGTGTGGAGGAAGGTCGTATGAGAGAGGCAGTGATGTGTGGAGGAAGGACAAATGTGAGAAGCAGTGGTGTGTGGAGGAAGGTGATATGAGAGAGGCAGTTATGTGTGGAGGAAGGTCGTATGAGAGAGGCAGTGGTGTGTGGAGGAAGGTGATATGAGAGAGGCAGTGATGTGTGGAGGAAGGTCAAGCGAGAGAGGCAGTGATGTGTGAAGGAAGGTAATTTGAGGTGGGAAATTATTATGAAGGAAGTTGATTTGAGAGGGAAAGTGATATTATGTGTTTATGAAAAAACGAAACATTCATTTTTAGAGGGAAGTCAACAAATTCAGAAAAAAATTCAAATTATTAACAGTCTAGAAACATGAAATCGTTTTCAACGATTAAACCGTTAAACAAGTTTTTGGGCACTTTACGAATAATTACAATTAGGTATATTTTCTATCGCATGATCCTGGGGAGGAGTATCGTCTGGTCAAGAAAAATATACTGATCAGACATGTTAGTCAGGGTCAGGCAAAATATACTGATCAGACATGTTAGTCAGGGTCAGGCAAAATATACTGATCAGACATGTTAGTCAGGGTCAGGCAAAATATACTGATCAGACATGTTAGTCAGGGTCAGGCAAAATATACTGATCAGACATGTTAGTCAGGGTCAGGCAAAATATACTGATCAGACATGTTAGTCAGGGTCAGGCAAAATATACTGATCAGACATGTTAGTCAGGGTCAGGCAAAATATACTGATCAGACATGTTAGCCAGGGTCAGCCAAATATACTGATCAGACATGTTAGTCAGGGTCAGGCAAAATATACTGATCAGACATGTTAGTCAGAACCAGGCAAAATATACTGATCAGACATGTTAGTCAGGGTCAGGCAAAATATACTGATCAGACATGTTAGTCAGGGTCAGGCAAAATATATTGATCAGACATGTTAGTCAGGATCAGGCAGAATATACTGATCAGACATGTTAGTCAGGGTCAGGAAAAATATACTGATCAGATATGTAAGTCAGGGTCAGGCAGAATATACTGGCCAAGACCCTCCCCTCGGCTTCCTCGTTGCCCTTCCTGGAAACGAGCTGTTTTCATGGCAGCCTGGCAAACGAGGTAAGGGATCGACGTGATATCCGTAGTATTGAGTAACACGCAGATGAAGCCAAGCATAGCATGTATGTGTGTTGGTGTTTTTCTGTGCCTGAAAGTATCTGCATGAATGTGTGTATATGTGTGTGAGTGTTGAAGTGTGTGTATGTGTGTGAGTGGGTAAAAACAAAACTTCACCATGAATTTCCGGCAGAGATATATGTTACATATGATCCACTGCCACACTGTTAGCCGGCCATACGTGTCTTTGAAAGTTTCGTTATTTCGACCATATTTTTTTAAATTTTTTTTTTACGTTCGCCTTATTTCTCTAATCTCCAAGGCGGTGTGCGTTGCACTGTGGTTTTTATTTTGCGCCTGTCGGCCCAGTGCATCTGACTTCAGCATGCATTTTATGTAAGGGTGTGCTTCCTCCTGCATTTTCTAAGGGTTTGCTTCCCCGGGTAACGGCCGGTGCTGTGATGGGGATCGAACCCAGCACCTTCGGGTCGTGAGCCGTGCCACTTAACCACTAGGCCACGTCGTCCCCTGATTTAGACCATATAACCAGACATACCTTTGTGGTACTGACCATAGAAACACACCCACCCCCTTTCCCCAATAAGATACTACACAAGTCGTTCCTCAGAGCTAAACGTCTTCTCCCAACAGGCTGGAAGCGTAGAAGAGACGGTCGCGACACAGCAGTGGGCCATCGATGTGACCGACCGACACAACGGGCCTTAGACGCATAAGCGAGCATTATTATTATTATTAAGACCATGCTAGAGGGTAGGGTGGAAGACAGTCGTTCAATAATTAGACAACGCTTCAATTCCATCAGGAGATGGAGAGGAAAATCCTGTCAGATTGCTGCATTACAGCAAGAGATATAGTACACTGGAGATCCATTGCAGCTGACCTTCGATGCGAAGATGGCATTTGAACTTAAGTGTCTTATACTGCTGTGTAACCGACACAGGGTAGAATACATTCCAACGTATGACCTTGTGCATTCCATCATTAACACATACCAAAACTCCTGAGTACGAAAAGACCATCAGAAGTCCAAGTATGTTCTAGAAGCAACCCATCCCTATATGTTACCGGGTAAGCAAGGAACAGAGTCACTGAAACCTGATGGCAAGTAGTAAGAGGCGGCTATAGAGGGTTTAGTGCGAGGATGTCCACGCTGTTCTGTTGTTGAATGCCCACATATGTACTCTTTTGTGTGCCACGAAAAGGACTTTCAGTGGCGGGTTGTATTAGCTTTTCTCACAACTCGAGCGTGCTGATGAAGGTGGACAGGGGTCCTCCATGCGGATCACGTCGATCCGTCACCTTGTTAGTATATAAGCCACACGTGACGAATCGAAGGCTCAACTAACCTCAAAGAATATCAGGGTAGAAGTGAAGAAGCGATCAATCGCTTCGCATATATGACCAATTGCGCTGTTTGAGGCATGGACTAACACAGAAGGATGAAAAAAGCTTGGAAGCATTTAAAATTTGGCGCTATTTTAGAATGGAAAGAGTGAGTTGGGCACAAAGACGATCCATTGATATTCCTCATTGAGGTGGGTGCACAGAGACACATATTGAACATGATACAGAAACGAATATTGAGTTGGCGGGGACACAATATGAGACACTTTTCTACAGAAGATAAAAGAGAGAAAGATCCAGCAGAAAACAGGAAGAAGACAACCAAAATAAACCGTTATATTTCAAGCATGCAGAGACATTAAAGTACAGACCTTCGCTGAAATTAAGAGAGCTGCAGAGGACAGGGTGCAATGGAGAGAAATGCTCAGACAAGTCTTAGGGCTGATCAACCAGAGGATAGAGTAAAATGAGACATGTTCAAACAACCTTACAAACAGCCGTAGGACTGATTAACCAGATGATGATGATATGATGATGATTATGATGATGATGATAATGATGATGATGACAATATGAGGTATCCGACCCCATGACCAGACCTCTTTAGTCACCTGTTACGATATGTCTGGCAGGTTTATTTGTTACTATTCGGCAATCCCCTCCGGAGCCCGTTAATATATGTCCTATACAGAATTACCAACACCCTTAATGAACTCTGGTACAGCAAAAAGAACATGTAATTAACATCAGATAACACTAACCGTATCAAGATGGTTGCATATCACAATATTGTTGACACAGCGAACTGCAATAAAGTGAATCGAATTTGTTACTTTAGAATTATAAATTGTCAAAACGACGAGCAAATAAATCATAGATAACATCCGCTCGTCTAGCGATCTCCTTTTCCAGTGCGTCGGTAGGTTTAACTAAAGAAAAAGTAAGTCGCATCTCCTTTTACAGAACGTAGCTTCTTACAACCGCCACCTATTTGGCTGTTATAAGTTTCTTGGCAAGTGTGCAGTACGGTAGGTTTACATTACTTTTCGTACGTGGAGGAGCATTCGCCCGAGGAAAAAAACCCAGTGTCTGCCAAATTGGACACAAGTGGGAATCGAACCCGGAACGTTGGGTTTTAGCGAGCGTGCCGCTTCATGTTGTCAATCTCACTCGCGATATCCAAGACTAATGTCGCAAGTTGTAGCCATTGGATGTAATCTTATAATAGCTGTCCATCGTTGTAGATGAGGACCACCGACATCATCATTGTCACAGATTTCCCTGTTGGGTGTGGGTGCGCATGTGGCTGAACAGGCCAATGCGGGCACGAAAACATCTGCTACATATCGGGCACACGAGGCCTGTAGAAAGTGATGGCGTTCCCGGTGTTCGGGATTTCCGGGTCTCGCGTCTGCTCTGGGCTTTCACAACATGGTCGTCTTCACCGGCAGCTACACCCGATTTGACTGCGCTTCTCCAGTCAGATCTGTTTTGCGCAAGACATTCCCAGGTGTCGATGTCTATCTGGCAACTTTCCAGTGAGTCCTTCAGACCGTCTTTAAAACGTTTCTTTGGCCGCCGTCTCTCGCGCCATCCCTCTCTCAGCTCGCCGTAGAGAAGCTTCTTTGGGAGCCGCTCATCTGACATACGGACGAGGTGTTCGGCCCATCCTAGTCGTGCTTTCTTTAGCAGTGCATGGATGCTGGGCATGTTAGCCATCGAGAGTACCTCGATGTCAGTGACACGATCTTGCCATCAGATGTGGAATATTCGCCTCAGGCAACCTGTGTGGAAGTAGTTTAACCTACTTGCATGTCCAGAGTATACAGTCCAGCTTTCGCAAGCGTATAGTAGGGTTGGAATGATGGTTGCACGGTAGACTTTGAGTTTGGTCTTGACGCTGATGCCACGACGTGCCCAGACCATCGATCGCATTCTACCAAAGGCTGTGCTGGCCTTTGCTATTCTGCTTGCCACCTCATCGTCTAGGCTGACAGATCTCGACAGGGTGCTGCCCAGATATGTGAATTTGTCTACCGCATTCAGCGTCTGCCCGCTGGCTGTAGTCTCTGGTTTTGTGTACGGCATGCCTGGTGCTGGTTGGTACATGATCTCTGTTTTTTTGGCATTTATGGTCAGGCCAAAATTGTCGCATGCGGCAGAGAACTGGTCCATTCCAACCTGCATGTTCAATTCTGAGTTACTCATTAGAGCGCAGTCGTCAGCAAATACAAGTTCCCTGATTATGTCGCCAGCCACTTTGGTTTAAGGCCTTCATTCTTCTGGGATTGAGTAATTTGCCATCTGTGCGGTACTTTATGGGTATTCCAAGCTCCATTGATCTGAAGGCGTCTGTCATCTTATATTATACATGATATTAGTGCGCTACTGTGAGGAGGAAGACTAATGTCAGGTCAGGCAAAATATACTGATCGGACATGTTAGTTAGATTTGGGGAAAAACATACTGGCCAAGACCTTCATCTCGGCTTCCTAGTAACCCGCCCTGGAAAGGGGCTGTTTTCATGGCAGTATGAATAACGAGGTGAGGGATCGACATGATTCCCGTAGTAGTGAGTGACACGAAAATGAAGTCAAGCATAGCCCAACCGTCTGAAGGAACCAGGTCTGCCTTGGTCAGCACGCTCGTGATGTAAGGAAAGCTACTGCAACCCGCTACTTAACGTACCTTTCCTGGCTCACAAAAGAGTAACCTACTCATAGTAGACATTCGCAAACAACAACTGCACTACCATAGGTAATCAACATGTTTTTCCTGAGGGGTTTGGTAACTGATGATTATAATAGATTATAATAGATTGTACACACTCTTGCTCTATTATCTCAGGCAACACTCATTTAATGACCCAAATTGATGTCAAACTAGTACAGGCTGTAGATCTCTCTTTCACCGATTCTAGTGTCACCAGAGGAGCGCATGGCCGACAAGGCAGTGGGTCGAATTCTCGGTAAGGCATATGCTGTTTTTCTGTTGGGAGTGAAATAAACAGACATAGCCAGCACATGAAGTAGCGACAACGGTTGCGAAGCAGCCTTCAGTCCTCATCATAAAAATCTCTCGACTACCGGCAGGTATAGAGTTGTTTCAGAGATTTAGAGTAGTGCCACCACTTAGCAGATACTCGATTGTAATATTCCCATACAAATGGTAGTAAGTAATTGTAGTTTCCCCCTCCATCAGAAAGTCATCAATCATAGCGTCACCATAAATCAGAAAGTCATCAATCATAGCGTCACCATAAATCAGAAAGCCATCAATCATAGCGTCACCATAAATCAGAAAGTCATCAATCATAGCGTCACCCTAAATCAGAAAGTCATCAATCATAGCGTCACCATAAATCAGAAAGTCATCAATCATAGCGTCACCACATATCAGAAATTCATCAATCATAGTGTCACCATAAATCAGAATGTCATCAATCATAGCGTCACCCTAAATCATAAAGTCATCAATCATAGCGTCACCATAAATCAGAAAGTCATCAATCATAGCGTCACCACATATCAGAAATTCATCAATCATAGTGTCACCATAAATCAGAATGTCATCAATCATAGCGTCACCAATATCAGAAATTCATCAATCATAGCGTCACCATACATCAGAAAGTCATCGATTAATTTCAATATACCCACTGATATTCCTATTTAATATCCTCACAATTGGCGATTGTTTCTCGCGAAATGAACAGACGAAAGCCAACAAGGCGTGTGTTCGAATCTCGCTAGTTTCAAGTTGTCCATTTTCTCACAGGTGATGAGATCGAGCGCACAGTCCTTTTGCAGACAGACGATAGCTCACAGACTCCGTGTTCTTAAAAAAAAAAGTCAACGGCAGTTGAAAATAATAAAGAGCAAGCTGATAGTCGCAATTTGGGGAAAATTGTGAAGGTAAAATTCCTTCACAATAGTGGCCTGTTAAAAAAAAAGGAAAGTGGAAATTCAGCAGAATTAACCACTGGTTGGAAATGGAGTGTTTTGAAGACTTCCATTGTACTAAGCGGCAGCCTGTGAGAGGTGGGGTGGCCAATGCTCTTCCTTGCTGTTTTTACTGGGAAAAAACATGAAAAAAAAACTAAAAGTTAATTACGGTTTAGTTTAATCAAAATTTAAAAATGGGTATGGTCAGATACCGCACCGAGACGAGAACAGAAACAAAACCTACGTTACGACCAATAGGCCTTCATCAGGGACTTCTTCTTCTTCTTCTTCTTCTTCGTACGCAGTCAGACAGTAACCATTATTTTTTCGAAAAAAAGGCGGTCATCATGAGGCTGTCGCCGCTGCCATAGAGCTTGTCTTGCAGTTCCACTGGTGATGGCCACATCTGCTCTCTCTGATCCTCGTATGTCGGGCAGGGACAATAGTACTGAACTAACAAATCAACATACGGAAAAAATGGTCAACTTATCTGATAGTAGACCCGGTCTGTCTAAACGATCGGTTGGGCCAGATGCTTGCTATTTTTACTGACACTAACTTATGCGTCAGGTACCCATTTACGGCTGAATTGACTGAAGAAGCGGTTACCACAGAAAATAGTGAATTGTTTGATATAAACTCAGCTAAAGCGCCCGGCCTATATTAAGACCAAATGAAAACGGTTCTTCCATCACACAAACACACACAATGGCAACCACCCGTTTGTCTACCAACTAGATTACAAGTCCTTGCAAACATGTCTTTAGACCTCTAGTATATTCCGGTTTTTGTACAAACGCAGTAGGAAAAAAAGAGCCAAAACAAATTCATCATATCAGTGATTTTTTAGTCTACGAAATATAATACAAATACGTACAGCTGCACATAGCTAGCCAACAAATATTGTTGGCTCTTCGTTTTGTGTTCAAAGTTTCATTCTTTGGCTGGTACACACGTCCTCAGACGCTTGCGTCATTGGGTGATTGCTTAGACGATTGCCTTAATCTTTTCTTCTTTTTTTTTGCCTGTCTACGTCTTCTTCTTTCACTTCTTCTTCCTCTTCTTCTTTGTCTTCTACTTCTTCTTCTGCTGGCGCTGCTGCTTCTTCTTCATCTGTTTTATGTCTTTCTTTTTCATCAGACTAATTCTTCTTCTCTTACGTCTTCTTCTTCTACTTCTTCTTTCGGCCGCTTCACCATTCTGCAGTGCTTATTGTAGGTTACGTCAGTTCTGGTTCATCAACTTCATTTCGGCTTCAAAGATTATTCGTTAAGTTGTCTTTACCTTCGTTGTGTGGTCCCGAGCGTTATGGTGTTTGTGGTCCAGAGCGTGACGATGTTTGTGGTCCAGAGCGTGACGGTTTCTGTGGTCCAGAGCGTGACATCTCTGTGGTCCAGAGCGTGACGATGTGTGTGGGCCAGAGCGTGACGGTTTCTGTAGCCCAGAGCGTGACGGTCTATGTGGTCTAGAGCGTGGCGGACTTTGTTGTCCAATGCGGTACGGTCTCTGTGGTCCAGAGCGTGACGATCTCTGTGGTCCAGAGAGTGACGGTCTATGTGGTCCAGAGCGTGACGGTCTCTGTGGTCTAGAGCGTGACGGGCTCTGTGGTCCAGAGCGTGACGGTCTCTGTGGCCCAGAGCGTGACTGCCTATGTGGTCCAGAGCATGACGGGCTCTGTGGTCCAGAGCGTGACGATCTCTGTGGTCCAGAGCGTGACGGTCTCTGTGGTCTAGAGCATTACGGGCTCTGTGGTCCAGAGCGAGACGGCCTATGTGGTCCAGAGCATGACGGGCTCTGTGGTCCAGAGCGTGACGATCTCTGTGGTCCAGAGCATGACGGTCTCTGTGGTCCAGAGCGTGACGGTCTCTGTGGTCTGGAACGTGACGGTCTCTGTGGTCCAGAGCGTGACGGTCTCTGTGGTCTGGAACGTGACGGTCTCTGAGGTCTGGAACGGGACGGTCTCTGTGGTCCAGAGCGTGACGATCTCTGTGGTCTAGAGCGTGACGGGCTCTGTGGTCCAGAGCGTGACTGTCTCTGTGGTCCAGAGCGTGACGGTCTCTGCTGTCCAGACTGTTCAGTCGCAGCCCAATTGATTGTAAGACGTCCTCCTTAATTAATGACACGTTTCTTCTTTGATGTTCTCTGCATTCCCCCCACCCCCCTTACTCCTCAACTGGCCTTAATCCCCAAGACCCACCTTCCCCACCCCCACCCCCACCCCCACAGACCCCCACCCCCGACCTCCAACCACCCCGCCCTCTTTGTCCGATAGCTTGATGTTGAAATGTGTTGCTTTCTGACGCTCTTCCTGAAAACTACGTTGTGACATAGTTTACAGCGAGGATGCGATATCTGCACCTCTGGGTCGATACATCCAATTTTATCACGGTAATTATGAGACAATTGTTTGGCCTTGTGTTTTCTATCCATATTCTCTTAACTAGACTGCGCGAGTGCAGCCTATTTACAGGATCGTCATTATTAGGAGTCAAAATATGGTCTTTGTCAGCTCTGGTTCACTGACCCTGACGCAAGCAGTCTGGTATGAGTAGCTGGTCACTGTTAGCTCATTCCCTGATGCATCTTCCGTCACATGTTAGAGGCTTGAATTGCGTCTTATTACAGCTACATGTCGGCTACGTGTCAAATAAACCACTTTAGCAGATTCCTCCCGTGATGGTGATGCAGGGTGTTCAAACTAAAAAAAATCTATTAAATCAGGAACGGCGTTGGCTTAATTATTATAATCAGCGTGATTATAATTGACACGTCTCACAACTGACTGAATGGCACAGAGAAGATCACTACTAGAATCCACACAAAACCCCAGACATTAGTAAAAATACTGCGGCCAATCATAACATAGCTCTTCATAATCCAAAGAACTCCAACAGATGCTCTTCAGTGGCTACCCTCCCATTCTGGAATCACGAGAACGAGAAAGCTGATGTCTTGTCTAAACCAAGTGACAGGATGTGAGAATATACTTATATAGTCTTAAAGAGAAGGAGAAAGCATCATCTACTATATAAATCACAATTGCCGGAAGGTATGGAGGTGAGCAGTAGACCTGACTCAATCCACCAGCTCCACAGACGTACGCATACCTCCATCTTTTGCTTTGTCAAGGGCTTGCGAGAGCAGAATTTCGACTTGTGAAATGAAGTGTTTGAGGAAAGTCATCGGTGTTACCAGAAGAGACAGAATGCGGAATGACGACATTCGAAGTATGGTCGGCACTACGTCTTGTGCTGAATACGTTTCCAGGCTGAAAATAAGTTGGTTTGGTCATCTCATGAGAATGCACCCTCATCATCTTCTACTGATGGCTTACAATGCTGGTAGATCTGGCTACAGGGCAAGGGGGCGGCCACGAGGTAGGTGGATAGATGACATTAGAGTGATTGTGCAACGGCAATGGCTCACATTGACCGACGCAACGCACTTGGCGCAGGATAGACAACTCAAGCTCCCCACGACGCTAAACGGCACAAGTGGAAAGAAAACTAACTAACTAACTAACTAACTAACAGAGCACTGCAGACTATTGGGCCACCTGCATCGGCTCAAGATATCACACACAAGGGAGTGTCTATGTGGAACAGAAGTCCAGTCTCCCGAACACATATTAGAGGACTCCCAACCTACAAAGACATATTTTGCCCAGACTTAGCCAGATGGAACCTTGCTGACACAGAAGCGGTGAGAGTGTCTACCCAACCAGGATCTGTAGAGGACTGTGGGACTGCCCCTCGGACCTGGAGAAGACTGTAGGGCAGCCCACTGACATGTAGAGGACGGGCGGCACACTGACCTGGAGAGGACGAGCGGCACACTGACCTGGAGAGGACGGACGGCACACTGACCTGGAGAGGACGAGCGGCATACTGACCTGGAGAGGACTGCGGGGCGGAACACTGACCTGGAGAGGACGGGTGGGAAACTGACCTGGAGAGGACGGGCGGCACACTGACCTGGAGAGGGCGGGCGGCACACTGGTCTGGAGAGGACTGTGGGCGGCACACTGACCTGGAGAGGATTGCGGGTCGGCACACTGACCTGGAGAGGACGGGCGGCACACTGACCTAGAGAGGACGGGCGGCACACTGACCTGAAGAGGACTGCGGGTGGCACACTGACCTGGAGAGGACGGGCGGCAAACTGACCTGGAGAAGACTGCGGGGCGGCACACTGGCCTGGAGAGGACTGCGGGGGCAGCACACTGACCTGGAGAGGACGGGCGGCACACTGACCGGGAGAGGACGGGTGGCACACTGACCTGGAGAGGACGGGCGGCACACTGACCTGGAGAGGACTGTGGGCGGAACACTGACCTGGAGAGGACTGCGGGGCAGCACACTGACCTGGAGAGGACTGCGAGGCGGCACACTGACCTAGAAAGGACTGCGGGGTGGCACAGTGACCTGGAGAGGACTGCGGGGCTGCACACTGACATGGAGAGGACTACGGGGCGGCACACTAGCCTGGAGAGGACGTGCGGCACACTGACCTGGAGAGGACGAGCGGCACACTGACCTGGAGAGAACGAGCGGCACACTGACTTGGAGAGGACTGCGGGGCGGCACACTGATCTGAAGAGGACTGCGGGGCGGCACAATGATCTGGAGAGGACGTGCGGCACACTGACCTGGAGAGGAGGGCGGGGCGGCACACTGACCAGGAGAGGACGGGCGGCACACTGACCAGGAGAGGATGGGTGGCACACTGACCCGGAGAGGACTGTTAAAGTCATCCTAGCCGAGGGACTACAAATCAAGTATGACCAAAAAAGCCTGAACGCAGAAAAAGAGAAAGACAGCTTTATCAACATCACAGCACGAGTGTTACCGGGGCAGAACGTGCAGAAATTAATAGTATCGCAGTAACCTGCCAGATATATCGTAAGAAGCGACTGGAGAGAGTTTAATATGAGGTTATCTAATCCATCCTTTAGAATGTTGTTAACGTTTAACGACTTGCACGTATTTGTTGAGGCCCAGAGAGCTCGAAACGTTTGGATTGATATCAACAGAAGCGATTGAATATCAGACCATTAGAGCACTCGTTTCTTACAGAACAGGTCTGAGTTCGATTCGAGTTATCAGTACGCTCAAGTTAACCTAACTGTAAAGGATTACTTGGTTTATATTAGGAAGGGCAGCACGGAAGGTAACTGCCCACCCCATCCCATAAAACGCCATGAAATAGAATAATAAAGTATGCGAAAATATCCCAACTTCGCAGGAAGAAAGTTGAAACTGTCACGAACAACAACGAAACCTCTGACACTTCATCCACGACAGCAGTGTATGTTAACGACGACATGTACCTTTTTACAATCTGATATTTAACTTGACACGACGACTGTCCTTTAACGTGGACTCTATTTCTCCTATTTTAACCCACTTCCCCATAACCCAGAAATTGTGTTACACATTCCCCTACTAAAGTCACCTGTTGATCTTTCATACCCAACGCGTAACTTTAAAAAAACAAAAATTAAATCAGGGACGGCGTGGACAAGTGGCTGGCTAATTGACACGTCTCACAACTCGAAGGTGCTGGGTTCGCTACCCAATCACAACACCGGCCGTAACACCGGGGAAGCAAACAATTAGATCATGCAGGAGGACGCAGCCCCTTACATAAAATGAATGTCGAATTCGGATGCACTAGGCCGACAGGTGCAAAATGAAATCATAGTACAGGGCCCACCTCCTTGAGTAATGGAGAAATAAGGCTAACGCAAAACAAACAAAAAACAAAACAAAATTGACTTGTTTTCATCATGGATTTGATACAATGTTCTGACGTCATTCGGGCAACAAACGCACCGCATTACCTGGATTAATATGTCGATAACAGATGAGATATGGAAATGTTTGTGTGATCGTGCCAGTATCATTGAAGCGAGCTTGATTGAAAAGCCCACGTTGAAGTAATGTTCACCAGTGATTCCAAATCGTTGCTCCACTGACACCTGACGGTGCACTAACAATCATGGACGTGTCAGTCAATCAGATCTAGATTTTAGAGTGACTTTTATCAGCTTCTTCACAAAAGGTACAAGTCAAAGTCACTAAATAGGTCATAAACTGATATTGGATAGCTAAATAAATGTAGTTGGTCGTTTCTAAAGCTGTCATTAGGTGGCAGTAACATCCAGTTTTGTGATTACTGTACGTAGCAGACGTTAGGTGGCAGTAACATCCAGTTTTGTGATTACTGTACGTAGCAGGCGTTAGGTGGCAGTAACATCCAGTTTTGTGATTACTGTACGTAGCAGACGTTAGGTGGCAGTAACATCCAGTTTTGTGATTACTGTACGTAGCAGGCGTTAGGTGGCAGTAACATCCAGTTTTGAGATTACTGTACATAGCAGACGTTAGGTGGCAGTAACATCCAGTTTTGTGATTACTGTACGTAGCAGACGCTAGGTGGCACATGCACATGCGCAGCTGATATGACAAAAATGGTGTCCGTGCTCATTGATTGAGCAATTTGTACATTTATTTTTGTTATTGATCAAAAAAGATTTTCTGCAAAGGATATTCATAAGCAAATGTTTAGGGTGAGAAGTGTTTGTCGGGTAAAGCTGTGTATAACAGATTTGATAACTGTTTTCCAAGATGCTCAAAATTGCTAACGAAGCCTGACCCGGTCGTCCTATGCAGATTGCAAAAGTAGCACATGTAACGGTGGGAGAGTGTATCAATGGGTATTGTGTTGAGAAATAAGGGACAATGTAAGTGTGATAATAAATGGTTTTCTAGTTCGTATCTCATTTAGTTTATTTTAAATAGCCATTTGCGACCTATTTATTGGATTGTTCGAAATAGATTTATGGTGTTCTTTTTGCTGAGACATCATAATGTTTAAAATTATTGTTATTCGGCGTTAATCCTGAAGATGACGTTGTGTCGAAATGTACAGCGAGGGTGCGGTATTTGCATCTTTCAGTTCGACGCATACGGTTTCAGCTGGCTATATTTTTGGGGTAACAGATTTGATTTTCCACATCGATCCATATTTTCTTAGCCAGTCTGCACTAGTGCAGTCTGTTTCCAGGACTGATCCTTGCAGGTAGAATAGGGTCTTGATCAGCTCTGGTTTGCTGAGCTGATGCAAGCAGCCAGCTGTGAGTCACTGTGTGTGTTGGATATTACACAGATGAGCTAATTAAAGTGGTCTCGGGGTAAGGCGTCGACCTCGGGTGCTGGAGGTCACGGGTTCAAATCACGGTGGAGACCGAGATTTTTTAAAGTGTGCTTTCTGGTATTTCCCCGGATCTCTGAGTAGAAGAGATCGAACGTCCTTGTTCAGTGTCGCGTACATTAAAAATCCCTCGGCATTTGTAAATCGAAAAGAGCAGGCTTAACAACCGCTGCCCAGGAAAAATTCAAAATTATGTTAAAAATCTACCCAATATTACGGGATCTTTGCTGGAGCTACGGAGCTCGTCCATTCTGCTGGGATTCTCCAAAAATATGGAGAAGAACAGAGAACTTCTGGGTAAAACTGTGTGCAAATGGCGTTGGTTCTTTGACTAAAACTAAACTAAACTAAACTAAACTAAACTAAACTAAACTAAACTAAACTAAACTAAACTAAACTATACTAAACTAAACTAAACTAAACTAAACTAAACTAAACTAAACTAAACTAAACTAAATGATAGTGGTACACCAACCTCATTTTCCCCACCATCACAATGTAGGTGCCTGTCTCCCTCCTGCATCACCACCCATACTGTCTGGCTCTGATTTGATTTTGTGTCCTGTTCATCACACACTTTGTCTCCCCTATTTCCTACTGCATTGCCTGCTACCAAGTTCTTTCCCACAGCTCTCTGCCATTACCTCTGGTCATCTAACATGACATATTCGCCCTTACCTCTGGTCATCTAACATGACATATTCGCTCTTACCTCTAGTCATCTAACATGACATATTTGCCCTTACATCTAATCATCTAACATGACATATTCGCCCTTACCTCTGGTCATCTAACGTGACATATTTGCCCTTACCTCTAGTCATCTAACATGACATATTCGCCCTTACCTCTGGTCATCTAACATGACATATTTGCCATTACCTCTAGTCATCTAACATGACATATTCGCCCTTACCTCTGGTCATCTAACAAGACATATTTGCCATTACCTCTAGTCATCTGACATGACATATTCGCCCTTACCTCTAGTCATCTAACATTTCATATTCGTCCTTACCTCTGGTCATCTAACATGACATATTCGCCCTTACCTCTAGTCATCTAACATGACATATTTGCCATTACCTCTAGTCATCTGACATGACATATTCGCCCTTACCTCTAGTCATCTAACATGACATATTTGCCATTACCTCTAGTCATCTAACATGACATATTCGCCCTTACCTCTAGTCATCTAACATGACATATTTGACAAATACACTTGCTAACGAAGGTCCGCACTCTGTTTCTAATACCTTGTAGTTACACGCCGTGTCTTAGAGCCCTATATTTACTTCCATGTTTGATTTGGCTTGGCTTCGTTCGTTCTCAATCTCCCGCTACCAAACCCTGAAAGGGCTTAAGTAGCAGAATTTAGTCCAGAGAACGGAATACGTTGTGTCGTAGTTTACAGCTTGATTGCGATATTTGCACCGTTTGGTCCAACACATCCGACTTCAGCAACATCGTGACACTGAACAATTTGTCAACACGATATGAGGATTAGAAAATCAACGCAAATCGTAGATAGGATGCTGTGGAGATACTATGTCGCCTACGCCAGCTGGGAGTACACTGAACGGTCTGTAAACCGCTCTTAGGGCCGTCAAAAGATAAGTGCAAACAATTTGTTGAAGTATCCGTAATTAGGTCATGACGTCACGACCACTGGAAACTGTGTTTATGACGAAGCTATATTTAGACGTGACAGAAGGAAGACAGGCCATGGCTATGGGCAGGCTCAGTTTTAGTGTACTTTAGTTGCAGTTAGGGATTCGTAGAAGGTTTTATGTTAGTAACGATGAGAGAGTGACAGAGAGAGAGAGAGAGAGAGAGAGAGAAGCGGATTGAAAGGATAGCGATATAGAGGCAGGGAGTGGAAGAGAGAGAGATAGTGGAGAGAGATCTAGAGACAGAAGGAGGAAAAAATTGCAGAGATAAACGAAACAAAGAAAGAGAGAGAGAAAACGTTAAATAGATAGAAAGAGAAGAGAGATATACAGAAAGAGAAAACAAATAGTTACAGGGACAGAAAGACATGAGAGATAGATAGAGAGACAGAGAGAGAGAGATAGAGAGAGAGAATTAGAGTGAGAGATAGAGAGGATGATGATGTCGAATGTCCACGATGAACTCTTTTGTGCGACCTACAAAACGGCCTTAAGTAGCAGGTTTGCAGTAGCTTTCCTCACATCGAAAGAGTGCTGATGAAGGTGAACCGTCTTCCAGGCGGTTGTGCTCATCTACGTTTCGTTCACTACTACAGGGATCACGCCGGTCCCCCATCTCGTAAGATTGTTATCTTCTTCTTTTTATCGTTCGCCGTGCTTTTTCTTGCTACATCTACACATGAAGGCCAGTTCTCTAGATAAAGGCTGCCGTAGTGGAGAGTTGTTCGGGGCCTCCAAACAGCTTTGTGTGGAGGTTCGTCTCAGTGGGCCAGTGCTCAGTACGCAATTGGCTAAGCATATTACAGTCTTGCAGGATATGTTCGGTTGTCTGTGCTCCCTGCCCGCACATACACATTGACGATGGAGCCAATTATAGCCTGTGTAAATGGCTATTCAAACTGGTATGTCCCATTCTCAAGCTGAACAGGATTACCTGCTCAATCAACAGCAATAGTTGTCCATCGTTTGGTCAACTTTCCCTATCGCTTGGATAAGGCTCATTTTTTCTGGGAAGGTGATTGTTTGTTCGTTTTGTTCTTGTGTTGCTCCGTCCTTTTGCCAACCTGTCTGCTGTCTCATTTACTGATGTGATGGTATTCCCTGTAGCACTACCTTTCTTTTGGCTTTTAGTTCGTCCAAGGCTTTCCTAAACTCTAGCAGTTGATCATTCTTGAGAGCTTGCAGAACTGACATTGTATCGATAAGTAATACAACCTGTTGACAGAACTGACATTGTATCTGTAAGGAATACAACCTGTTGACAGAACTGACATTGTTTCTGTAAGGAATACAACCTGTTGACAGAACTGACATTGTATATGTAAGGAATACAACCTGTTGACAGAACTGACATTGTATATGTAAGGAATGCAACCTGTTGACAGAACTGACATTGTATATGTAAGGAATGCAACCTGCTGTGGTTTGGCTGTTGTGGACCAGGACAGGTCTGTAGGTGTGGTTTGGCTGCTGCGGGCCATACTGCTGATCCAAAGTCTACTATTGGTCTTATTTCGCCATTATAGAACCCCTTAAGCCTTGTTCCATTCGTTGCCTACTTTGACCCAGCTATTTTTCTCGGTATTCCGAGTCTTGTCCTTGCCTTTGCCTCTGTTTTTTTCCAATGTCAGGCCTCGATGTCATTCTCTTATCAAATATGATGTCCAGATATAGCGGCTCACCATCTATTTGGACCTGCATATTTCTAAGTCGAATTTGTATTGCCCTTTCTCTGAAACAGGCCTGTTTCCAGGAAGAACTTCTTGGAAATGAACTAGAGTTCTTTGGTCAATATATTTTAACTGACCCTGACTAACATTTTCCCATCAGTTTATGCGTGTATATATATATATATCCTCATTCCTATCTTCTCTCTCCCTTTATGTATATATATATATATATCTTTCTTTATTTTCCTCTCTTCCACATTCCTATCTTCTCTCTCCCTTTATATATATATATATATATCTTTCTTGATTTTCCTCTCTTCCACATTCCTATCTTCTCTCTCCCTTTATATATATATATCTTTCTTGATTTTCCTCTCTTCCACATTCCTATCTTCTCTCTCCCTTTATATATATATATCTTTCTTGATTTTCCTCTCTTCCACATTCCTATCTTCTCTCTCCCTTTATATATATATATATCTTTCTTGATTTTCCTCTCTTCCACATTCCTATCTTCTCTCTCCCTTTATATATATATATATCTTTCTGGATTTTCCTCTCTTCCACATTCCTATATTCTCTCTCCCGTTATTCTCTCTGCCACTCTTCTCCGCCCTCTCTTCTCTCTTTCTTCTCTCTGTCCTTCTCCGCCCTGTCTTCTCTCTACCTCTCTTTTCTCCGCTTTCTTCCATCCCAACATGATAGCGGTTATTTTGGGGACTCGCCAGTGAGTAAAGAAAAAGTCAAAGTCGTCTCTTGTCTGACCTTTTGATCGTCCGTGTCCCTCCTTCACCTTCCGTCTCGCACCTCTGTTCTACTCTCTCTCCAACTCTGTCCTTTTTTTTCTTTATCTCTCCCTTCCTTCTACTCCCCTCTACTCCGCCTTCACCATCTCTCTAGCCCTCTCTGTACTTTTCTCCCTCCTTCCCTAGTGTCTCCCTCCTGCTCTCCTTTGTACTCCCTCTCTCTATCTCCCTCTCTCTCCCACCCGAACCTCGGTCCTCCTTCCCTCCTACTCCCATCTATCATTTATTCTCTAACTCCTTCCCTCTTTCCCATCGGCCCTCCCTCCCTCCCCCTCTATTTATCCTACCATTTCTCCATCTGCCTCTCTTTCTCCTACCTTGCGTCTCCCCCTCACACTTCATCTAGCCATCCCCAAAAGAGGACCGACCAAGAGTAATCTCCCCAGCATGCCAGGACTAGTTAACACGACGTTACTACCTCTTCTATCACTCTCCCTCTCTTCATCCCCCTCTCCTCCCACAACCATCATGAAATAAGACAGTCCACAAGTTACCCCACCACCGAACATAAGCAAGACTTCAATTCTCCCCCCCCCCCCCTCTACTCCCCGGACCTCCGTGGTGTTTACCTTCACAAAGAAAATGAAGGTACCTCAGTTACAACTTGCCTGCGTCCTATCTCATCTCAGAGGATTGTCTATCTGCAGGGATGGGACTGGGAGAGTGTGCCGGCCCTAAAGTGCAGACCACAGATGTAAGCTTGTTGGTTCTGTCAAAACAGGAAAGAACTTGCCGACCGCTTTTAGCCCGGCCTCCAGACCTCTCATATTTACATGCTTCGTCAGCTTGTATTATTACCCTGCTGTTGTTGGCTTCATTAAAACCTCGGAGCAGCTTAGGGCCCTATCTTCTTTGAATATGCTTTATACCACTCTCTGTCACTCTATGTCTCTCTCTGTCTCTGTCTCTGTCTCTCTCTCTGTCTCTCTCTGTCTCACTATGCGTGCCACTATGTGTCACTCTCACCGAGTTTCACTAGCTCTGTATTATATTAGTCACTCTCATTATGTCACTGATAAACGTATCTATAAAACTCTCGTTTAGTCACTCTAATTCTCTCACTGATAAACCTGTCAATGTAACTCTCGTTTAGTCACTCTAATTCTCTCACTGATAAGCCTATCAATGTAACTCGTTTAGGCACTCTAATTCTCTCACTGATAAACCTATCAATGTAACTCGTTTAGTCACTCTAATTCTCTTACTGATAAACCTGTCATTGTTACTCTCGTTTAGTCACTCTAATTCTCTCACTGATAAACGTATCTTTGAAACTCGTTTAGTCATTCTCAGACTGCCTCCCTATGTCAGTTTGACTTTGTCAGACCCTCTCTGTCAGTCTGTTTCTGTCAGTATCTCTCTGTCAGTTTATATCTGTCAGTATCAGTCTCTCTCTCATTCTCTCTCTCTCTCTCTCTCTCTCTCTCTCTATCGTCTATCTCTATCAGTATATGCAAGTTTCTCTCTCTGTTTGTCCATCCCTGCCAGTCTCTCTGGTCCACTCACACTCACTGCTAAACATTGTATCGATCCATCTTCTATCGCTGCCTCTGTCGCGCTCTCTCTGTCGTTGTCTCTTCGTAGCTCTCATTAATTCTCTTTTTGTATATGCATATCTGTCTGTTTCTCTGTTTTTTTTCTCACTTTCAGTCAACGTCGCTCATCTATCTAATTCTGATCCTCTTATTCTGTCACTCTATTTGTATCTCGATGTTCTATCTATCTATCTATCTATCTATCTATCTATCTATCTATCTATCTATCTATCTATCTATCTATCTATCTATCTATCTATCTATCTATCTATCTATCTATCTAACTATCTATCTATCTATCTATCTATCTATCTATCTATCTATCCATATATCGATCTATCCATCTATCTTTATATATCTATTAATATCTATCTATCTATCCATCTATCTATCTATCTATCTATCTATCTATCTATCTATCTATCTATCTATCTATCTATCTATCTATCTATTTATATATCTATCTATCTATCTATCTAACTATATATCTATAAATATATATCTATCTGTCTATATGTCTGTCTGTCTGTCTGTCTATCTATATGTCTGTCTCCTTTTTGGAATTTTAATAATCAATCTTTAAGTCGCATTGTTCAAACAAAGTCTAAGTGGCTCGATAGGCAGCGAGCACCAAGGGTCCTCAATTTATGCAAAAGTGATCCGAGGATTCGCAGGTATGCTTCGGACTCGCCCCAATAGAGTTGTGCGTAAGGATTCGAAGTAATCGCTAGATATCTTTTAACTGTACCAAAGATGTCCGAGAATTCGCTGAGACAACCTGATCCCCTGTGGTTCAAACACTGCATAAAGGCCATATCATTTAATCGATGGGACTTTGACTCCTTGCTAAATGCTCCTGGGCTGACTCCTTGCTATATGCTACTGGGCTGACTCCTTGCTATATGCTACTGGGCTGACTCCTTGCTATATGCTATTGGGCTGATTCCTTGCTATATGTTACTGGGCTGACTCCTTGCTATATGCTACTGGGCTGACTCCTTGCTATATGCTACTGGGCTGACTCCTTGCTATATGCTACTGGGCTGACTCCTTGCTATATGCTACTGGGCTGACTCCTTGCTATATGCTACTGGGTTGACTCCTTGCTATATGCTACTGGGCTGACTCCTTTCTATATGCTACTGGGCTGAACCTTTGCTGCTCGCTACTTGGCTGAACCCTTGCTGTTCGCCACTGTGCTTAATGAATGGGATTACATTATTACTTTGTATTTACACTACAGATGACCACTTTGCAGGAGGCATGTATCACAGGATCTGTGGTGGCAATTTTTTCATTTTTTTCTTCGTTCATCCTCAGATCAAGGCCCCGGTTAGTTAGTTAGTTAGTTAGTTAGTTAGTTAGTTAGCTAGCTAGTTAGTTAGTTAGTTAGTTTAGTTATCTTTCCACCTGTAACGTTATGCGCCATGAGGAGCTTAAGTGCGTTGCGTCGGTCAATGTGAGTCCTTGTCGTTGCTATTACTCTAATGTCATCTATCCACCTGCCTCTCGGTCGTCCCCTTGCCTTGTAGCCAGATCTACCAGCGTTGTAATCCATAAGTGGGAATGGATGAGTGTGCATTCTCATGAGATGACTAAACCAACGTATTTTATGCCAGGAAATGTATTAGACACAAGCCGTAGTGCCGACCATACGTCCAATGTCGTCGTTCCGTATTATGTCTCTTCTGGTAACACCGATCACCTTCCTCAAACACTTCATTTCACAAATCAAAATTCTGCTCTCACGCGCCCTGGACAGAGGTCATGCGTGGCACTGGTAGCACAGAGCCGGCATTAATATACTATTTATCAGCTGTTGCTTGGTTTTGTTGCCAAACTAATGCTAGAGTGCCTAAGCAGTGGTGACAGCCGGTAAGTTACTGCAGGTGCTTTCTGACACCTAGTCTCAATTCTCAGTCGATTCTGCCAATTTCTTTTAAAAAGCACACCATTGTTTGTAAAGCTGCTTTATCTCAGCAAAGACAGAAGGTTCTTCTTCTTCTTCTTCTTCTTCTTCTTCTTCTTCTTCTTTTTCGTACGCTGTCAGACGTCAACTTGAATTTGTTCGAAGAAAGCAGCTGTCATCCTGAGGCTGTCGACACTGCCATAGAGCTTGTCTAGTGTTGCCACTGGTGATGGCCACATGTGCTTTCTCTGGTCCTCGTATGTCGGGCAATTTTGCAGCAGATGTTTAGCGGTCATTTTCCCTGTACCACATGTGCATTCGTCAGTGCCACCTATCTTCAGTTTATTGAATAGATGGTACCTCAGTCTGTTGTGGCCTGAAGACCACGACCTGCTCTCTTCAACTGGTAAAAGGCATCATTTTTTGTGTAGCCAGTATGTTCTGTTTCCCATTTGGACATATATCTGGCCCTAATAAACCTTTTGGACTCTTCGTAGGTCACACTAGAATCTGGTTGTGGTAATCTTGCACCTTCTTTTGCCAGTCTGTCTGCCTCCTCGTTGCCTTGGATGTTGCAGTGGGATGGAACCCCCTGTACCACTACTCTTTTTGGTGCGGACTGCTGGCATAGTTTATAGAGTACTGCTCTTAAATCATCACGTTCTGTAGACAGAGGGCTCAACTCCCTTTACCCATACGATCAGGGAAACCTATTTGCAGGAATTGTTTAGCACAGGTTCAATACTGCATTTGGTTCTCTTAAAGAGCATGTTACTTACATTATATTACAACCAGCTTTTAGGAAAGCCCGATTCGTCATTTCTTGAAGAAGAATTTTTGAAAAACCTTATTTCAATCATTTATTGAAACATAATTCCAACACCGTATTTTGGTCCCATAACAAACTCCCCTAACTATAAATAAATCAGTCTCTTTAGCCGCACAAGCAAAGAATTGGGGTTCATCAGAAATATGAAATAAAAGCGGGAGGGAGGAGGGGGTGAGTACTTCTACACAACTAAATACTGCAGACATCAAGGGGTCAAAGATCAAGAGAGGGGCGTCACCCGTGACAATCGGACATGTCACCCAGCTGAGGATATAGCCAAAGGAGAAGAATGGGTCTAAACTTGTGATAGAGTGATAGAGTACCAGAGAGTCATCATAACTTTAGGCAAGGAATTCAGAGAATGGTGCAACGGGAATCGGCGGATAATTGAGAACACACAGGATAGTGATGCAGTCACAAACACCGACGGATCAGTGCTGTGCAGTGAGACATCAGGCTGGGGCTTCTCGGCTAGAGTGAGAGGACAGAAAGAAATGTTGGATTAGGGTAATAATGCATGATAAAATAAGTTTGAAGACCGCTGCTTCATTTATGTTTGAATGTGTCTATAAATCTAGCGCTGGCGGTTTGTTTTTATTGGGAGGGGGTGGGGTGGTGGGGGAGGGGTGAGTAGGGCCAGAAACCTCCCTATGTAATCTGGGCTGCCTCTATAGTTCAGTGTGGTAGACGTCAGATCTTGCCAGGAGGGGGTACACCATCCCGATGCCAGCTAGCACCAGCACAATTAGGTCAGGTCAAGGAATACAGAACCAGCCTCCATTGTGACCTAGATTCATCATATCGCACAGTATTCGGAACAGCGGTTCTAAAGTATTAAAAGTTAATGGAGCTTTACGTGAATATTTGTAACTTGTATGTCTGAGAGGTGGATCGGTTTGTTGTAACTTGTATGTCTGAGAGGCGGATTGGTTCGTTGTAGCTTGTATGTCTGAGAGGTGGATCGGTTTGTTGTAACTTGTATGTCTGAGAGGTGGATCGGTTTGTTGTAACTTGTATGTCTAAGAGGCAGATCGGTTTGTTGTAACCTGTATGTCTGAGAGGTTGATCTGTTTGTTGTAACTTATATGTCTGAGAGGCAGATCGGTTTGTTGTAACTTGTATGTTTGAGAGGTGAATCGGTTTGTTGTAACTTGTATGTCTGAGAGGTGGATGGGTTTGTTGTAACTTGTATGTCTGATAGGTGGATCGGTTTGTTGCAACTTGTATGTTTGAGAGGCGGAATGCTTTGATTCTCGCAGTGGAAGGCCCACGTTTGATTCCCAGTTTCGACATGACACTCTATCAAGCAACTGTTGAGCTGTTCTTGTCCCGAGTTGATGGGCTAGTTACCCTTTCTTTGGTAGCGTGTCACAGTAACTTTTCTTACACACTGCGATGTACTGAAGAATGTAGACCTGGTATCTCGTAGTTGTAGTACAAAGCTAGGCTTCCGAGTACGCTCATCGCTGTATGGATTCAACGGATTTTTAAAATACAGCCACCCACAATAACACGAGGGCATAGCTAGCTACAAGCTGACTAAAGAGAGGTCCAAATTAGATATTAGGAAATATTTTTTTAGTCAGAGAGTGGTGTCTGCTTGGAATGCATTGCTAGGGGAGGTAGTGGAGGCGGGGACAGTTAATGCATTTAAGAATAAACTGGATGCGCATAGCTTTTAGAGCAAGGTGATGTAAGTGTAACTGGTTGTATACAGACTCTGCAGGGTCTTCTAAACCAGTATAAAGACGTTAAGTTAAGTTAAGAGAGACAGATTTGACACTTCCTGAATCCACGAGCTCGAGGTATACCGGATGTGGGATCTAGGTCAGTTCATTTCACCTTACTCTTACTCTAGTCTTGGAACCGCCTACCCAGATGTAGATGGGTACTTGATTTCAGTTATAGAAGGTTAATCAGACATGACAAAAATAGGTTATTATATTTAACAAAATACCCTCACCTCACGTCCACGCAGTTCTATCTGGAGGCAAGTAGTTTTATGTCAGTCTGACTTACGAGGTTGGGAATGATCGTGATCTCCGTAGTAGTGAGCACTGCTCAGCATCTTTATGACAGAAAGCGCATAAAAGTATATTTTACAAGTTTCTCATTGTGTGTATTCAATAACAACAATACTTCAGAAATGCGGAGAACTAAGACAATGAAATATCTAACACTTAATCCTCGACAGCAGTGTGGGTTATGGGATTTCATTTCTTAGGGCTAGCCCTAGACGAAATGAATCATTCTCTTCTTTGTTATCAAAATGAAGTTGACCACAAAGAGAGCAGAGAATACTTCCAAAGAAAAAAGAACAAAGCAAACTTCCTAAGTTAGAACAAAGCAAACTTCCTAAGTTAGAACACAGCAAGCTTCCTAAGTTAGAACACAGCAAACTTCCTAAGTTAGAACACAGCAAACTTCCTAAGTTAGAACAAAGCATATTCCAAAAGTGCAGTCACCGATTTAGGCGGGTGCTGCTGTTCGCTAATGCACCACGAAACAACCACTTGAGAACCACTGCTCTCTCATTTTCTATCCTGCACTAATTTGGACTAGAATGCCAGCCTCCTTGATACATTTACTTTGTTTGTTACTGGGTTTAACCTTGTCTTTAAAAAGGTACTCCACTGTCAATCATATGCAGTTCATTTTGTTATATCAGGCCTTTATAAGAAGCCATCACCCTTGCCTACACTCTTGTACATCGATAAAAAGCACTTTGCCATGAGAAGTGCTGAAGAGTACCGAAGGTTTAGCAAACCGCTGTCGAGCTGACAGCTTTTTAATCACTAGCTCCTCTTTATACCATTGGGCTGATTCCGTGGCCTCTCGTGTATTTTATTTCTTTTTCTGCTTCGTGTTTGCTGGAGTTCGATCACATAATTACTTTTTTCTTTGATCATAAATTTGATATCAACAATGTAGGCATAGACGTCAACAGATAGACAGACGCCGAAAGTATAAGGAGACATACAGGCGTTAACAGATGTAGCAGATGTATAGCAGGTAGACAGGCGTCAACGGTGTAGAAAGAGAGACAGAAACCAACAGTGTAGGGAGAAACACAGACGTCACCAGTGTAGGGAGATACACAGAAGGCAACAGTGTAAGGAGATACAAAGGCGTCAACAGTGTACGGAGATACACAGACGTCACGAGTGTAGAGAGAGACACAAACGTCACGAGTGTATGGAAACATACAGACGTCAAAGACAAAAGCAGTTATAATAATAATGTTCGCGTAGGCGTCAAAGGCCCGTTGCGTCGATCGGCTACTACCATGTCCAACTGCTGAGGCTGTGTTCATGCGCAGCGTGTCGACCGAAACCCATACAGACTTCTTAGGTGAAGCAGAGTACTCCGCTGCCTTGGGATGAGGGCCGCGAGGAGTGTGTAAGACCAATGTTTGTGTCAGGCTTTTCGTGTCTGGCCGTATCAATATCCCTGTTTTTCCGTGTCACACCGCCGAGGCTTCTGATTCTGTCATCTTTTGGTCATCGTGACCCTTGCTGTGCTGAGAATTCGAGGCCGGGAGAGGTATTGCTTAACCTCCGTTTGAGGGAGGAGCGGGCAGGAGGAAGCCGGTTTCAGTCCGAGAAGAAATGCCCTTGAGTAGGGGTAACCTGAACTGAATTCTGGTGTGCAGTTAAGCGGAACGTTGAACTCCTTCATGGACTGGTTTCCCGCGGCTTGAGCCAAGAATAAAAGGAAGCGAAATGCAGCATAAGAAACAGGATAACAGATCGAAAGCACATCAGTTCCACAGAATAAAGTCCATGATACCTCCTGGTGAAGAAGTTGTGAAATATAATCCGAATAGGAATCACCAGACGTCGGAAAACGACACAATCACCGAAACAAGTCGCGAGCGCAGCCGTTTAGGGGCGGCCATCTTACTTGTAAAGCAGATATGCAGGCGTTAACAGTGTATTTGGATAACATATATTCAACATCATCAATGTTGGTATACAGAAAGACATTAACAGCGTATGAAAACAGACAGGCAGACAGAACAAAGGTCGCCACTGTAGACATACAGCTGTCATACGTTTAGGCAACACAGCTGTAAATAGTGTAGGAAGAATGGCAGACCATAGTGTAGGGAGACAGACGTTAGCGGTGTAGGCAGAATACGTAAACAGTGTAGGCAGGTATACGTTAACAGTGTAGGCAGACATTCGTTAACTTTGTTGGCAGACATGCAGACATTAATAGTGTAGACATATAGATGTTAACAGTGTAGGCAGACATACGTTAACAGTGTAGGCAGACATACGTTAACAGTGTAGGCAGCCATAAGGTAACTTTGAGGGCAGAAATACAGACGTTATTAGTGTAGACATACATATGTTAACAGTGTAGGCAGATATACGTTAATTTTGTAGGCAGACATACAGATGTTAATAGTGTAGACGTACATACGTTAACAGTGTAGGCAGACAGACATCAGCAGTGCAAACATACATACATGAACAATAAGAATAGACATACATCATCAGTACAAGAATACGGCGGTATGAGATTAATCCTTATTTTGGGTTAGGGTGGTATATACTGTCTCTCTGCTCCTCACAATGAGCCGACATATTTTAAGAAATTTGTTTCTTTTTCGAGGCATGTTTCTAATTCTTCGCCCTTGTGCGGCTGAGTGGTAGAGTAGTTATAATGTTCACTTCTAGTTACAAAGGCACTGTCTTCAAAGGCCATGTCCAAATACGTTTCAGTCTATGCATTGTAAATAGAACCTAGCATATAGTTAAGGAAAGTAAGACATCGAGTTGCTGCTGCTGCTGTTGTTGCTGTTGTTGTTATTGCTGTTGTTGTTTTTGTTGTTGTTGTGAATGTCCACAATGAAGAGGTTTACTATTTTGTGCGCCATAATAAGGACGTTTATTGTCGGGTTGCAGTAGCGTTCCTCACATCCCGAGCCTGCTGATGAAAGTGGATCCGGGTCCTCCAGTCGGTTGGACTATACTTGGCTTCATCTGCCTGTCGCTCACTACTACGGGGATCACGTCGTTCCGCACCTCGTTAGCCAGACCGCCTAGAAGAACTGTCCGTTTCCAGAGATGACTACATGGAAGTGGTTTGGGGGGGGGGGGTATTAACCAGTGTATTAGACCTGATCCTGACTAACAAAACATCGAAAGAAAAAACAATTCACACACCTTACCTTAAGTACAAAACTGAGACTTAGTACGAAGAGATCTTTAACACTTCATCCCTGACAACAATGCGCCTACTTTATTTATGTAACTTCTCTTCTACGTATTGCAGGTCTGTCTCTGAGGATCTCGCAGTTGTGATGAGAGAAAAAAACATCGCTTTTCTCGCTGAGCAGACAAACTTGGAGAACCGATTCTACCACTTGTTGTAAGCATGTTACTGTCTTCCCTACCCTTGAGGCTCACCTGTGAGAAGGCTTAACTGGGCCGGGCCATGGCCCACTGACATAATTCTCAGGTGTGAGAAATACCGTGAAACATTATACCCGTCAGACACGGAGATCGGGTCTGTGCTGACTTTAAGACTGAGTGTGCCTCATGGGTGAACGAACTCAATTCTCTTCAGGCTACATACAAGACATACAGGTTTGCCACACAAACACACACCAGAAAATGTGAACTTGCTGACGAGGGGTGTGTATGGAAGGTGCTGTGTTAGGGTAAGTTAAGGTGAAATATTGAAGTTGTTAGGGAGATACACATAAGTTACGAGTGTAGGGAGATACACAGACGTCAACAGTGTAGGAAGATACACAGACGTCAACAGTGTAGGGAGAACAGTGTAGGGAGATACACAGACGTCAACAGTGTAGGAAGATACACAGACGTCAACAGTGTAGGAAGATACACAGACGTCAACAGTGTAGGAAGATACACAGACGTCAACAGTGTAGGGAGATACACAGACGTCAACAGTGTAGGAAGATACACAGACGTCAACAGTGTAGGGAGAACAGTGTAGGGAGATACACAGACGTCAACACTGTAGGGAGATACACAGACGTCAGCAGTGTAGGAAGATACACAGACGTCAACAGTGTAGGAAGATACACAGACGTCAACAGTGTAGAGAGATACACAGACGTCAACAGTGTAGGAAAATACACAGACGTCAACAGTGTAGGAAGATACACAGACGTCAACAGTGTAGGGATACACACAGACGTCAACAGTGTAGGAAGATACACAGACCTCAACAGTGTAGGTAGGTCTTGGCCAGCTCCAGTCCGTTGGCTACTGCCCACTCTTGGGAACGAAGACTACCGTCTGGTCAGGCACAACATACTGACCAGACATGCTAGTCATGGTGAGGCAAAATATACTGGCCAAGACCCTCTCCTGGGCTTCCTCGTAGCCCTCCATGGAAACGGGCTGTTTTCATAGCAGCCTTGCTTAGAGGGTGAGGAATCGACGTGATCCCTGTAGTAATGAGCAGCACGCAGATGAAGCGAAGAGTAGCACAACCCTCTGGAGGATGCCGATCTAACTTTATCAGCACGCTCGGGATGTGAGAAAAACTACAACAGCCAACCACTTAACGTCCTATTCAGAGCGCTCAAAAGAGTAAACTTGCTCCTTGTGGGCATTCGCAAATAACAACAATAACAACAAAAACAATAACAACAACTGCCCACTCATTCCTGGGGTTGCATCTTGCGAATCTTTTTTTTTCTTTTTCTTCTTCTTCTTCTTCTTCTTCTTCTTCTTCTTCTTCTTCTTCTTCTTCTTCTTCTAATTCTTCATCATCTTCTTCTTCTCTTCTTCTTCTTCTTCTTCTTTTTCTTCGATCAGCTAATGCTTTGTTTCCAGACTGGTGAGATTCACAATGGAGACTGTGCGTTTCAGGTCTTGGCCGGCCCCCACAATATTTCAAGCATGGTCGCTCCCCCGGGTCAGACTGCTTCTCTTTGGTCCGTATAAGTGTTGCAGTCCTGTAGGATATGTTCTGGTGTTTGCTTGGGTGCTCCACAATCGCACGTGACGGTGTCTCTGAGACACATTGTGTAGAGGTAAGCCTTGAGTCTACAATGTCCCGTTCTTAGTCTGAAAATCTTTGTCTGCCCATTTCGGCTAAGTCTGTCTATGCTGTCATTTTCTGGCTTGTAATCTTTTTGCTGGTCTCTCAAAAAATGACAAGCCATAGCAATGCAGAGACTGAACATCCTGAATAAATTATGGCAGAGCACCAACAACATGATAAAAGTAAAAGTCTTGAGAGCCTGTGTTTTTCCTGTGGCAGCTTATGGCTGCGAATCATGGACGATTACGAAAACGTCGAGACAAAGAATCGAATCCTTCAAATCAAAATGTTACAGAAAGATCCTCAGAATACCCTGAACGGAGAAAATGACAAATGTAGACATTCGGCAAGAGGTGAGCATAGAGGAGAACTGGTTTATCAATTCCATTTTAGCTAGAAAATGCAAATACTTTGGTCACATCAAGAGACACAACAGTCTCGAGAGAACAGTGATGAAAGGTATAGTGCCAGGTAAAAGAGGAAAGGGTAGACCAATAAGACGATGGGACCAAGATATCCAGGAATGCCTGGGATGACTGTGGCGGAGGCTGGAGTTTTGGAAAGCGAACGAGTTTCTTTCAGACAGACTGTGATGGGAGCGACGCTCTATAAAGGACATGCTACGTGATGATGATTTCTTCAATCCATCTTCATGGATCGTTTGAAGATCGCCATTGTTTCTTTTTAGCTCTAGATGACGAGTCTGCGTGCCGCCACGCTTTTGCGAGCTCAACTGCCTTCTCGTTTTGAAGGATCTCACAGTGTCTTGGAATCCACTGTAGGACTAGATCTGTTTTTTGAGACAGAAATCCGATATTGTTATTTATATCATGTTAGAGTCTATCTTATTTGGGGCTTCACAATGGTTACGCCCTGTCAAATTATGTTTTGTCATGGTGTGCAATGCCGCGTAACGTTACGGTTTGACATATTAGGTTATGTTATGGCACAGTCCACTGTAGATCTAAAGTAGGCCATGGTTATGGTATGTTGTTTGTGTAATGTTGAATTGCTGTGTACCGTTGTGTTGTGTTATTTTCTGAATCACTGAATGTCATGTTATGTTCTTTTATTGCATGTCATTCATTATATGTTGTGTCATGTCATTTTAAGTCATAGCATGCTAACTTATCTCAAGTTTTGTCATGTTAAGTCATGGCAGGCTAACTTATCTTATGTTTTGTCATGTTATGTTAAGTCATGGCATGCTAACTTATCTCAAGTTTTGTCATGTTAAGTCATGGCAGGCTAACTTATCTTATGTTTTGTCATGTTATGTTAAGTCATGGCACGCTAACTTATCTTATGTTTTGTCATGTTATGTTAAGTCATGGCACGCTAACTTATCTTATGTTTTGTCATGTTATGTTTAGTCATGGCACGCTAACTTATCTTATGTTTTGTCATGTTATCAAATTTTGTAATATGTCACTTTATCGTATCTCAACTTAACTAACGTCTTAATACTGGTTTAGAAGAAAATGCAGAGTCTGTATTCAACCAGTTTCATTTACATCATCTTGCTCTAAAAGCTATGCGCATCCAATTTATTTTTAGATGCATTAACTGTCCCTGCCTCCACTACCTCCCGTGGTAATGCATTTCAAGCATTCCCCACTCTCTGACTAAAAAAATATTTCCTAATATGTAATCTGGACCTCTCTTTAGTCAACGTGTAGCTATGCCCTCTTGTTATTGTGGGTGGCTGTATTTTTTTAAAACTTGTTATAGTCTAATTTATCCATTCCTCTGGTCATCTTATAAACCTGTATTAAGTCACCACGAATTCTTCTCTTTTCTAGACATTGTAGGCCGGTTTTTCTAAGTCTTTCCTCATCTGTCATAAATGTAGCCAAGGCAGACCTAACGGAATTTGTTCTTTTTCTACTGAAAGTGAACTATTGTATTATAACGTAGTATGGCCTGTCTTTTGCAAGCGAACCAACTAAGGCCCTACTGAAATGTGAAATGTGAAAGAATGCGATTGAAATGCCTCGGCAAGGGAAAAACTCTCACCTGTTCCCACATGTTTGTAACACCAACTGAGAGATCAGTTAATCTGACGCGCTGCGTGACCAGCCCTGTCACGACTCCCTTAATTGAGAACCGACTTCAAAAGCTAGGCCTGAGACACGAGGAAAGAATGTCCAAGGTTGTGGATGTCAGCAGCTTACGTTGTGGTCGGTGGGACTGGAAATTCCCAGCCTGTCTCTCCCAGTGACTCAGTGACTGGGGATTCATGTCAAACTGCGTCGTTGGTACATCCAGATGTTTGAGGAAAGGGGGGGGCGGGACACACACATAGGGCCCATGATATATCATTATAATTTATCGACAAAGTGGTTTGCGCTGATACAGGAGCCTTGATGCAGCTGAATTGGTTATATGGAGATCAACACTGAGAACCCTTGATATATCTAGTTTGGATAAATGGGGGTACACATTTAGGGCCCTTGATTTATCTATGTTGGATAAATTGGGGACCACATTTAGGGCCCTTGATGCACATCTAGATGTTTGAGTAAATAGGGTTCAATCGGAGGCCCCGTTCAACATCTAGTTATCTTGTTTGTGTAGATGGGGATCTATATATAGGGTCCATAATATATCTAGTTTGCGTAGATGTGGCTTCGTACATGTGATTTCATGTTCAGGAAGGTGGTATCTTCATTCACTCTTGCACAGATGGTGGGTGGCCTATTCAATTCCCAAACGCTGAAAGTAAGACTAAAATATACAGGGTGCTGATGAGAGAACTGCTCCTTGCGGAGGATGTCGCAATTACAACCAATTCAGAGGAGGAACTGCAAAGCTGACTATCCGGATGCCTGCTGTGAGTTGGGGTTAACAATCAGCAAAACGAAAACACAAGTTATGGTCCAGAATGCAAACAAACCACCAGTAATCTCCGTTGATGACGAAGCTCTCGATGTAGTAGATCACTTTACGTGCTTGGGATCCTCAGTCAATAATAAACTATCCCTGGACAAATAGATCAATATCAGGATAGGCAGGGCAGCAACAACAATGAGCAGATTAACAAAAAGGGTCTGGGAGAACAAGAAGCTCACTGTTAAAACAAAAACACTTGTTTACCAGGCCTGTGTCCTCAGCACTCTTCTTTACGACAGTGAGATGATCTACCTACATGCACCAGGAGAGGCGACTAAACAGCTATCACATGAGGTGCCTGCGCAGAATCCTGGGCGTTGGGTGGCAAGACAAGATCACCAACGCAGAGGAGTTGGGGAGAACAGGCACTGTCACAATATTTTCCAGGCTTAGTCATCGAAGTCTCCGATGGCTGGGACACATTCGGAGGATGGATGCTGACAGAATACCAAAACATCTTCTCTATGGGGAATTACAGTTGGGGAAAAGGTCTCGGGGCCTGCCACTACTTCCGTACAAGGATGTATACAAGCGGTATATGAATGACGCAGGCATCGATTTGGAATCATGGGAACAGGACGCCATGGATCGTGTTACATGGAGGGCATGATTAAGCATGGAATACAAACAAAGGAGATATGATTGCTGATAGGCTAAAGACTCAGAGTTTGAGAAGACACACCACACCATTCGATGCCGTAAAAGGTCCTGATTTTTCTTGCACACACTGTCAAAGATGCTTCTCTGGTCGGATTGGTCTTACGAGTCACATTCGTTACCGTCATGGACTGTAGTTGCATACCTTTTCAAAGCACAATTACTATTATCTGACAAGACGAAAAGAGCTAATGCATGATGAGATGTGGCTTCAAACTCAGGGCTCATGGTTCACATCTATATTAGCACACCGGGGTCTATACTGAGGGCCCTTGGTGTATCCAGTTTGGGGATTTAGGGGTCCACCTTGAGAACTCTTGGTAATTCATTTTTAGTTAACGGGGTCTACACTTAGGACCCATTACACATCTAGATGTGACAAGATGTGGTCCACACTTATGGCCCATGTACATCTAGGTGTAAGACTAGGTGGGGGTCCACACTTAGGGCCTACGATACATCTACATGTGTGACTAGATAGGGGTCCACACCTAGGGCCATTATACATCTAGATGTGTGACTAAATGGGGGTCCACACTTAGGGCCCATAATGCATCTACATGTGTGACTAGATAGGGGTCCACACTTTAGGCCATTATACATCTAGATGTGTGACTAAATGGAGGTTCACACTTATGGCCATTATACATCTAGATGTGTGACCAGATGGGGATTCACACTTAGGGCCTATTATAAATCTAGATGTGACTAGATGTGGTCCACACTTAGGGCCCATTATACATCTAGATGTGTGACTTGATATTGGTCCACACTTATGGTCACTTATACATCTAGATGTGTGACCAGATGGGGGTCTACAATTAGGGCCCATTATACATCTACATGTGTGATCATATCATATGGGGATCCACACTTAGGGTTCATTATACATCTAGATGTGTGACTAGATGGGCGTTCACATAGCCAAGACATGTACACTATCTAACAGTGGATCCTCTATATGAACATCAATTGGGACCCAGAACAAGGAAGCTCTAACACTTTCAACGCTAGGAAATTACCAACTATCAGCCATTTAAGGAGATATTCTAGTATCTCATCTGACATGATATGAATCTGATACCGCGCCGAGTATAATACACATTTAAAGATAATATCCGAGAATGGGTCATTAAATGAGTCGAGCTTCCTTAAACGGTGCCCTTTCTCTTTCTCTCTCTCTCTCTCTTTCTTTCTCTCTCTTTCTCTCTCTCTCTCCCTCTCTCTCTCTCTCTCTCTCTCTCTCTCTCTCTCTCTCTCTCTCTCTCTCTCTCGAAGCCGGGAAACCGAAAGAAGAAGTTCCTAAAGGCACCTCTTGCCGACACAGCGAACGACTTGACGGCATGAGGCCTACATCGATATTCGTCCCCAGCTGAAAATCGCCGAGGCCAAAAAAGATGCATTCTGTACACTGTACAGAGTGCTGATATCCCACAAGGAAGGGCGAGCGGGCAGGTGTTGATGTCTGTCTCGCTCTAGGTAGTATTTGGTGCAAGTGGTAAACATGTCAAGGCATTGCACTGCGTTCAACGTATCTTCTCGACATTGCACTGCGCTCAACGTATCTTCTCGACATTGCACTGCGCTCAACGTATCTTCTCGACATTGCACTGCGCTCAACGTATCTTCTCGACATTGCAGTACCCTAAGTTTGTCTAGATCATCATTGCACTGCCTTAAGATTATTCAGATCATCATTTCATTGCCCAAAGTTTGCCCAACCCAAAATTGCGCAGCCCTAAATTTGCCCAACCAAGAATTGTACAGACCAAAGTTTGCCCAACCCAAGATTGCACCTCCCCAAGTTTGCCCAACCCAAGATTGCACCTCCCCACGTTTGCCCAACCCAAGATTGCACCTCCTCAAGTTTGCCCAACCCAGCATTGCGCAGCCCTATCATCATTGCACAAAGTGACTTGTACCAAATTGCAAAATTTAAACAATTTGGAGATAACGGATGATGTGATCTCAGAAATATCTCATTAGTCAGATTGCCTTGAAAACAACCTGTTTCCAGGGAACGCCAAAAAAAAAAAAAGGTGCTGTCTTAATCAGTGATATCCTGGTCAGTAATACCCATGTAGGTACAACCGCATTGCCATTCAGAGTAATCGCCTTCATCAACTGCCTAACCTCGCGTTCCGTTTTTGCATTACACCACTCTCTGAATTCCCGATCAGTGGTGACGATATGGTCTGATAGATAGCAGCATAGATGGCGCCAAACAGGCTGCGGGTCTACTTTGCTCTAGTGTTAATTGAGAGGGACTCACATAGGTTACCCACTTGTTCCAACATAGCGGAGTAATAAGCTGCTCGAGCCTAACCCGCTAAGCAGGAAATCCTCCTCCCGGCTACATCCAGCTCATACCCGAGCTGGGACCTGCACATTGGGCATTTGTTTGTGTAGAAGTACAGGTCGACTAAGAACTAAGAACTAAGAACTTGTAGTTATTAGTACATAAGATAAGTAATAATGTATATAACAATATTTTAATATACAGGATGTTCAGAATGTTCATTTTATCACGTCGCATTTCTTCACACCCCCCCCCCTTTTTTTCTCCCTTCCTCGGACCGTGCGCTGTATTTGAATTATAATAAGGACGAACAGCGCTGGTCATCAGCCTCACTCTCTGGTCCCGAGCTACCTTACCAGTGGCAAGACATAAGTTGAGACGACTGGAGGTAACTCAGGATGCAGGCATTTTGTTCCCACCTCCCTTGAATCCAGGTGTCGCTGGAAACCTGGGGAACTCGATCGCCCACCATTTCAGTTCATCGTTTTGAGGGACGGGTGCCTTACCACACTGGCACAGCGACATCCCTCTTCCCCTAGCGTCTGTCTGTCTGTTCATCCATCTATCTATCTATCTATCTATCTATCTATCTATCTATCTATCTATCTATCTATCTATCTATCTATCTATCTATCTATCTATCTATCTATCTATCTATCTATCTATCTATATATCTATCTATCCATCCATCTATCTATCTATCTATCTATCTATCTATCTATCTATCTATCTATCTATCTATCTATCTATCTATCTATCTATATATATATCTATCTAATCTATATATCTATCAATTTATCCGTGCATCCATCATTATATCTATCTATCTATCTATCTATCTATCTATCTATCTATCTATCTATCTATCTATCTATCTATCTATCTATCTATCTATCTATCTATCCATCTATCTATCTATCCATCTATCTATCTATCATCTTCCCACTTTTTTCAAGTGGACATACAAGACGAACTTGTCAAGACCATACTATGTCAGGACATTTTTGTGGTGTGTCGCGTGCCGGATGAGCATGAGCTGCTCCCTCACCCACACCCACACACTTCAACATCGCTCGTAGGCCGGAAGGTCACCGGCACGCGCACATGTTTACTCAGCTGTGACTGAGGTCAATCGGTGCAGCAAGTTCGCTGTTTACAAAAGCAGTGTTGTGATTGTAGTAGTTGGCTTATTAACATAATACCGTATTTCCCTCAAATAATAATTAATTATAATTATTAGGATTAGCAACGCTTAAAACTAGTCGCTCTTTTTCTACTGAGGAGCATAGTATTTTACTTCTTCTTTTCTCGTGTCTTGTAGCAGCTGCTTAAGACTATTGAATAGTAGTACCTGACTCGCTTTTTATTGTATGGGCACGGGTTCAATTCCTGTTAACGGTGGCTCCAGCCGAACTAGCTGTAAACGGGAACCAGGCTGGCGGTTACGGGAGAAAAAAGGCAACGGAGAAGTGAACTGGCCACCCCACCCCAAGACGGTGTGGCTTACTACAATGACGGCTCTAACATTTCGCCCCCGATGGCAGTATCTGTTATGGGACTCTCTATACCTTTTATTTTAACCTTTCCGGTACTTCTATATGGTTTGGAATCTTGAATTACGAAAAAAAAAGGGCTACCCCGAGATTAAAATCCTTTCACTATACATAACTTCTTAGAATTATTAGAGTGTTTTGGCCAGAAATAATATGAAATGACAAAGTCCTAGAGGAAACCAACCAAGAAGATATGGATAGCATTATACGAGAGAAAGGAGGGGACATGTCCTGAGAATGCGTTCAGACACGCCCACTAAAACAGCACTTGTGTGGACACTGGATAGCAAGAGAAGAACAGGTAGACCAAGAACCACTTATAGGATGCATGATGGAGAATTTGAGGCCCTTCTATTGCACTTTCGTTAGGTTAGCTTCTGAGGGCGCACAAACCTAGCATAGGTACATACAGACACACACATGCATTCAAGCACTGGCTTTGGTGTCCTGATATCGCCCAATGGACTACGGTCTTGGGTGGAATGATCGCGCCTCTGCCAGTAGAAACAAGTGAGGCAAACATCTAAGCAACAACAAAAAATGGGCTGTGCGTCTCTGACATGGTGCACTGCGTGAAAGGTTGCCCAAGACAGAAAGGCTTGGAAAGTCCTTATTCAAGCCTCATGTGTCACAGGGTAGAAAGAGAATTAGAGATAGTAGCTGCCGTTTAGATTAGCCGGTCCAATGACTAACCTTAATTACTTTTCTGATTATTCTTGTTTGTTCCTTCTTTGTCTTGTTCTTCTTCTGCGTTTATCCTGAAAAGGGCGTTTTATTCATTTGTTACATAGTTAACAGTGGGGCTTCAATATCTGTGCCTTTTGGTCCTTCACATCCGATTTCAGTACGGCATTTTTGGGGCAGAGTGTGCCCTTCTTCTTCGAATCCTACTCTCTTTGTCCAGACTAGTACCGCAGCCTGTTTTCAGGTACGCAAATTCTGGCGGGAAAGGGTCTTGATCAGCTATGACTCGCTGACGCTGTTGATTAGCTATGACTCGCTGACTCTGACGCAAACACCCAACTATACGTTGCCGACTACACTCAACTGCTGCATCTTCAAACTACGACAGCAAGAAAGGTCAACTGTAATGGATCTTCCTCACAAGGGGCAGTCTAACAGATTATGTCTAGTCCATGTACTGTTGTTTTAAAAAAATTGTCTGTTTAGTGACTATCTTCTACTTTTCTCTCTTTTGTGTTTATTGTTTTGAATGCCCACAATGAATATGTTTACTCTTTTGTGCGCACTGAAAAAGACGTTACGTGGCGGGTTGCAGTAGCTTACCTCACATCCCAAGCGCACTAATGAAGGTTGACCGGGGTCCTCCAGGCGTTTGTGCTACGCTTGGCTTCGTCTGCTGCGTGTAGCTCACTACTACAGGGATCATGTTGACCCTCACGTCGTTAGCCAGGCTGCCATGAAAACAGCCGGTTTCCGGGGAGAGATGCAAGGAAGCCGATGTGAGGGTCTTGGCAGTATATTTTACCTGACCCTGACTACCATGTCTGATCAGTATGTTGTGCCTGACCAGACCTTAGTCTTCCTCCCCACCTTACTCTCTAGAATAGTCTTAACTAACGTTGTGTGCTTCGTTATATGGACAACAAATTTCAACTGTCTAAGCCTGATTTCTGACCTCAGTACATTCACCTTTCTAATGTATTCAGTACTTCCACGTGTTTTTTCTTGTCTTTCCACGAGACATTACCCAATATTCAAAAAACATATATCTCAAACGTCTTTATTCCACTTATTTACTCAATGTCCATGTTTCCCCGCTATAGAGTAGCGACGAGTATACATAACAATAACGTTCCGCATTTTCAAATTCAGATTTATTCAGATGAATGTCCGAATGTGTCACATGTTGTTGAATACTGTCTTGGCCACACCAATCCTGTCTCTGATTTCTTCTTCGCAGTAACCTTCTTCCGTTATTAAATGACCCAAATAAACTATGCACCTTTTCCAGTATAAGATCATGCATTCTTATCTACATATATTATGTCCTATTTGTTATGCCAAGAATCGTAGTTTTTGTTTTCCCAATGTTGATATCTTAATACATATATCTTAATACATACTCTTGATTAAATGTTGTTTATTCTGACACTAGAGACCCCACCAATCGCGCGCCAGAAATACCCGCTGAGTTCATTTGAGTAAATACGGTAAGAACTAACTAAGACCGCAAGCACAATTGTACTAGATGCTGTGCTCTGTCTGTGCTGTTTTGTTAGAAAAATTACGTAGAGAACTAGCTTAACTGAACACCGGGTCACCTGGTGAAACATGTTGTAATATAGGTCAGCAAGGTGGCCTGGTAGAGTCCTACCTCACGTGCGAGATCCTGTGTCTGCTGTTGTGACGGTCTGTCACCCGTAAAGCTGAACTAGTAAACATGACGTATGCGCTTGTCATGTATGTAGGGCTGAGGTCCCTGCGAAGAAGGGATACCACCAAGAACGGATGGACGAAGTTTGTGTAGAACGTTACATCATGCTATACCCGTAAGAGGCGGTTTCTTCTTCTACTCCTTCATCTCTATCTTCTTCTATTTAGTTGTCTTCTTCTTCTTCTTCTTCTTCTTCTTCTTCTTCTTCTCCACCTCCTTCTTCATATTCTTCTTTTACTACTTCTTGTTCATTATCTTCTTCATCTCTTCTGCTTCTTCACCGTCATCTTCTTTTGCATCGTCTTCTCCTTCTTCCTCATCACCTTCTCCTTTCTCTTCTTGTTTTTTTTTTCTTTTTCTTCTTTGTCTTATTCTTCTTCTTAATTCTCATGTAATTGACAATGAGATATTTTCTATTTTATTCTGTATCTTATTTGGAATTCACCTTAGTCGTACTAGGGAACTAAAAATAAAACCACTTCAATCATCCAATCATGTTGTACAAGGCGACTAAAGAAAGTTGTATATTGGATCAGCAATTTTATCATGTAGTCGCGAAGAGTAATCAGTGTAACGTGAAACATACTGATCAAGACCCCACCTCACCAGGTCCTGCTAAAACATCTTGACCAATATCGGCACCTTACGTCAATGTCTGGAGAAAAATACTGACCAAGACCCCCACCTCACACCAGGTCCTGCTGAAATATCTTGACCAATATCGGTACCTTACGTCAAGGTCTGGAGAAACATACTGACCAAGACCCCCACCTCACACCAGGTCCGGGGACGGCGTGGCCTAGTGGCTAAGTGGCACGGCTCACAACCAGAAGGTGCTGGGTTCGATCCCCATCACAGCACCGGCCGTTACCCCGGGGAAGCAAACCCTTAGAAAATGCAGGAGGAAGCAGACCCTTACATAAAATGCATGCTGAAGTCGGATGCACTGGGCCGACAGGCGCAAAATAAAAACCACAGTGTAACGCACACACGCCTTGGGGAATAGATTAATAAGGCTAACGCAAAAAAAAAAAAAAAAAACACCAGGTCCTGCTGAAACATCTTGACCAACTTCGGCACCTTACCTCAAGGTCTGGAGAAACATACTGACAAAAGCATCCACACACACCCGCATCGTTCCACTAAAAACATGTTGTATTAGAGCAGCGAGGTTAGGATCTATATTATGTTTTCCCTAGTAATGAGCCTACAAGGAAACCTCGCATTACACTATAGCTAGGAAAACCCAGTCCCACCTTCATCAGTATGCCTTAGGATATAATAAAAGAACCACTGCAAGAGAAAAAAGGTAAAGAATGAAGAACTCAACGCGAGTAGCTTCGAATAAAAATAGCAACAGCAACAATAACAACGTCATTAAGCAGCAACAACAACAACAGCGTCAGCAACAACAACATAGGTTTCACTAAAACACTGAAAGCTAAGCTAAAGGAGACACAATATCAATAACATGTTTCCAACTTTTCTCGACTGCCGAGGCCTCTCAAAAATGAGATTCGACAGACGACAATCGTGACAATAACAAAGTTGATAAAACCAACAAAACGATAACACAAACTGTGGCTCTATCCCTCCGACAATCCCATGCGGTATTTCCGTGCGTGTCCTTGTGAATGTTTACACACAACACATAATCGAGGCTGAATCGATAAAACGTCTCTCTCATAGCCAAACACAACAACAGCGGGAGTAAATAGCAATTAACCATCTTTGATGATGTAAATGAAAACAAAAATAGACGCTTGAATGTCTAGGAAATATAACTGAGATACCAACAAACATATAAATATACAGAAACACATCCGATGTAATGTATCCACACTCAGTGACACACTTGAACCGTACTGGAAAAAAAAAGAAATTAAAAACGCGGCCGGCGGACTGCATGCGGTGAAGATGTCCGTATAATACGGCCCTAAACACATGATGTTAGATATGACAAATTTAATAAGAAGACAACTTAATACAAGAGAAGCAGCAAGCCGAGACGCTAGGATTTTGGCCCCATGAACACGCGGACATGAGTTCACAACCTTGACCTTCAAACTACGACGACATAAGTTTAAAGACTTTACCTTCTAACCACGAGGACACGTTTAAAACATTGATCTTCTAACTAGGACAACACAAGTTTAAGACATTGATCTTCTAACTAGGACAACAATTTAAAAACATTGATCTTCTAACCCAGACGACAACAATTTAAAACATTGATCTTCTAACCACGACGACAAGAATTTAAAAACATTGATCTTCTAACCATGAGGACAACCAATTTAAAACATTGATCTTCTAACCATAAGGACAACTATTTAAAACATTGATCTTCTAACCATGAGGACAACAATTTAAAACATTGATCTTCTAACCATGAGGACAACCAATTTAAACCATTGATCTTCTAACCATGAGGACAACTATTTAAAACATTGATCTTCTAACCATGAGGACAACAATTTAAAACATTGATCTTCTAACCATGAGGACAACTATTTAAAACATTGATCTTCTAACCATGAGGACAACAATGTAAAACATTGATCTTCTAACCATGAGGACAACAATTTAAAACATTGATCTTCTAAGAAGTGGAGAAGGGTCTTGGCAGCTCTAGGTCGCTGCCGGAGGCGCTAGCAGTCAGCTTACCGCTTCACCACATTAACTGCTCAGCATCTTGATCCTCTTGAATGAACTGTAGGGCCAGCCGTACTGCTGGTGTTATATTTAGATCTGGTATCGCTGTTGGCACCGTGCTGCGGTTTGCCTACATCTGGGCTAAAAAAATGAAAAATGTTATATACCTCGAGGGGGTGAGAGAAGACTAACGTCTGGTCAGACAAAACATACTAATCAGATATGATATCCAGTGCCAGGTAAATTATTCCGATCAAGACCGCAAACTCATCTACGCGCCGGTCTCGTAGGAAACAGGCTGTGTATGGCTGACTGGTGGGGAGTAAGACTAACGTAGGGTCAGGCAAGACTTACTGATCTAACATGTTAGTCAGGGTCAGCAAAAATATACTGGCCAAGACCATCACCTTGGCATCTCCGTTGCCCTTCCTGGAAACGGGTTGTTTCCATGGCAGTCTAGCTAACGAGGTGTAGGATCAACACGTGGATGAAGCTAAGCATAGCACAACTGCCTGGAGAACCCCGGTCCACCTTCATCAACACGCTTGGGATGGGATGAAAGTAACTACAACCCGCCACTTGAGACATTTTTTTTCAGGGCATACAAAAGAGCAACCTTGCTCATTGTTGGAATTCGAAAACAAAAAGATACATTGAGCCAACATAACAGGAAATGGAAGATGTTCAATATAAATGAAGCACAGGACATCACAATGTGATACAGGCTCGTAGATAGAGTAGAAACCCCAAAAGGCTATAACAAGTAAATCGACGCCATCAAAAATTCAAGTTCAAGTTCAATACAAGTATGATCGAAGGTCAACTTCAATGGAGCTGCCGTGTACTCTATCTTGGCGTAATAATGCAATCGGACAGGGGTTTTTCAGTCCATTTCATGTTATCAGCCCACTTGTAACGTTGTCTTCATCTTGTACTACTGTCTTTAATCCAACCTCTGGTTGGTTATTGATACAGCGACCTATGGGCTCCACCCCTTTGGCTCAAGGCCATTTAGAGGTGTATCTGCAACTATTTGTTATAAGCTATTGTTTAGCTCCATAAAAAAGTGGTCCATTTGTTTGGACTCGGAGAAAGAAGCTCTTTCCTAACACCCACAAGAACAGGACATTCAAAACGATTATGTTCAACAGTTTCATAGAGGCGTATGCACAACCGGCAGTCTGGAGTATGTTCTGGTCGGGTTCTGTTCAAGTAACTTGTATGGTCTTCAACAAGGAGGCATGTCTTGATATATGGTCAAAACATCTTAGATGTCTAATTGTGAAAATACGATTCTTCATGGAAAGGTGCAAGGCAGACGACGAAGAGGTTGTACAAAAAAGAGGTGGGAGGACAACATACAAGAATAGACCAATCTCCGACCAGATGAGGCACATGTACTGGCTGCTGACAGAGAAGGGTGGCATGGAGTTGTGGTAGTGTCTTCATTGGTGCCCCAACGAGCTCTCTTTCAGGGGTGACCTGACCTGACAGCCGTGATGTCGGTCATTAATACTATATATTTCTCTCTCTTTCTGTCTCTCTCTCTGTCTCTCCCACACACACACACACACACACACCTTTCCAACGTTTTCAATACCTCCACATTTGTCTTCTACCTCCCCCCCCCCCCCCCAAAGAAACGCCCCCCAATCTTCTATATTGCCCCATTTCTAAGGCTTTTATACTTTTTCCCAACTTGCTCTTTAATGTCCATGTTTCTCACCATAAAGTAAGGGCGAGTATACATGATACCTGACAATTCTTATTTTCAAATTATGATTGATCTGTTTGGATTTCAGTATGTGTCGCAAGTTGCTGAATATCATCTTGGCCATGCCTATTTTCTTCCTTATTTCGTTATATCTGCTTCTTCTGTTATTATATGACCTAGATAGGAGAAACTCTGTACCTGTCCCAGAGTTGATCTATTATTTTTACCTGCATACATAGTTCTTGACACTTTCTTCAAGCATCAACATCGCTGTTGTCTTGATGTTTGTGTCTAATCTAAACCCTTGACTTATTTTGTATATTGTTGTCATAACCTCCTGTAATTTTTACTAACTTTTTGCCAGCAATGAAACTAATGAGGTATTAAACTGTGATGGAGTCTTATGCCATTGAATTGTGCCCTCGTGCAGTCTCTGGCTAGCATACGTTTGAGACCACCTGCTTAAAATATACGAGGCGTATTTAAATGAACTGGACCTAACTGCGTCAAGCATACACGCGTACGATGCGCATGATGGGGTGTGTCTGTAAACAGCACATACCAATTGTCAAGCCTGCAAAATATAATTATCCTCCGACTAATAGTTTCCAGAGCAGACAGCTGGAAAAAAAACGGGTGTGATACAGAATCCGTCCAGAGTTGATCAGCGAGCAGTGACTCGGTGTCTAACAGCTGAAGGATTAATTGCATGTTATTAACACGCTCCAGTCAACCTATATGTATATGGGTTCGTGGATTACTGTTAGGGAAGGATAGTCAGCGAGGCGTGCAAATGACAATTGCAACTCATTTAAAAATCGCAGGTCTACTGCAATGATATCGCTAACACTTCAGCCCTGACAGCCGCATTGGTTATGCGATTGCTTGAAAACTAAAATACATCCAACCATAGAAAGTAAGATCCACTCAACCATAGACAGTAAGATCCACTCAACCATAGACAATAAGATCCACTCAACCACAGACAATAAAATCCACTCAACCATAGACAGTAAGATCCACTCAACCACAGACAGTAAGATCCACTCAACCATAGACAGTAAGATCCACTCAACCATAGACAGTAAGATCCACTCAACCATAGACAATAAGATCCACTCAACCACAGACAATAAAATCCACTCAACCATAGACAATAAGATCCACTCAACCACAGACAATAAGATCCACTCAACCATAGACAGGAAGATCCACTCAACCATAGACAGGAAGATCCACTCAACCATATACAGTAAGATCCACTCAACCATATACAGTAAGATCCACTCAACCATAGACAGTAAGATCCACTCAACCATATACAGTAAGATCCTTCAACCATAGACATTAAGATCCACTCAACCATATACAGTAAGTTCCACTCAACCACAGACAATAAGATCCACAACCATATACAGTAAGATCCACTCAACCATATACAGTAAGATCCACTCAACCATATACAGTAAGATCCACTCAACCATATACAGTAAGATCCACTCAACCATATACAGTAAGATCCACTCAACCATTTACAGTAAGATCCACTCAACCAAAGACAGTAAGATCCACTCAACCATAGACAGTAAGATCCACTCAACCACAGACAATAAGATCCACTCAACCATAGACAATAAGATCCACTCAACCACAGACAATAAGATCCACTCAACCACAGACAATAAGATCCACTCAACCACAGACAATAAGATCCACTCAACCTTAGACAGTAAGATCCACTCAACCATAGACAGTAAGATCCACCCAACCATAGACACTATGGCCATCCAACCATTAACAATATGGCCACCCAACCATAGACAGTAAGATCCACTCAACCATATACAGTAAGATCCACTCAACCATATACAGTAAGATTCACTCAACCATAGACAATAAGATCCACTCAACCATAGACAATATGGCCATCCAACCATAGGTAGTTTCCCCAGTGCTATCAGACGGTTTACCACACAACTATCAGCAATTAACGAAACGCTTGGTAATTATCACAATGAAGTCTGGTGTGGTGTATGTGTACTGGGTTATCCATACATTACTAATGGTAAACAAATCTAGGAATGTCCAAAAGATTCTTGGTCAACTCTCTAGCTGATAGGTAGGGCGCTCGTCTTCCATGGAGGGAAGGGGTGCGGGGTCCATATCATTGAGAGGAAAGGCGTTCGAGTCTCAGGGTGACCGGGGGGGGGGGGGAGGTGCCTATAGTGTAGAGGTGTGGCGCTCAAGTGTCAAGGTGTGAATCCATATAGGTGAGAGGTAAGGCACTCGACTCCCAAGGTGGGTGAGGGTCCATATGGTTGAGAGGTGTAGGGCTCAGGTGTCAAGGTGTGAATCCATATAGGTGAGAGGTAAGGCACTCGACTCCCAAGGTGGGTGAGGGTCCATATGGTTGAGAGGTGTAGGGCTCAGGTGTCAAGGTGTGAATCCATATAGGTGAGAGGTAAGGCACTCGACTCCCAAGGTGGGTGAGGGTCCATATGGTTGAGAGGTGTGGGGCTTGAGTCTCAAGGTGGTGTACCTATAGCTGGAAGGTAAAGCGTTCGTCTTTCGAGATGGGTCCCTGTAATTAAATGGTTAGGCGATCGTCTCTCTAGATGGGTCTCTATAGCAAAAAGCTAAGGCGATCGTCTCTCGAGATGGGTCCATGTAGCTAAAAGCTAAGGCGATCGTCTCTCGAGATGGGTCCTGTAGCTAAAAGGTAAGGCGATCGTCTCTCGAGATGGGTCCCTGTAACTAAAAGGTAAGGCGATAGTTTCTCGAGATGGGTCCCTGTAACTAAAAGGTAAGACGATAGTCTCTCCAGATGGGTCCCTGTAGATAAAGGTAAGGCGATCGTCTCTCGAGATGGGTCCTGTAGCTAAAAGGTAAGGCGATCGTCTTTCTAGATGGGTTCCTGTAGCTAAAAGGTAAGGCGATCCTCTCTCTAGAAACAATAAGCGATTGGTTGTGCGAACCTTGTAAGTTTCAAGCATCCTCTTGGTTTCAAGGGAAGCGAGATCAGCGTCAAGACCTATCGGAGTCGGATGAAAAACTCGGAAGTCCTGTGTACACGTTTTGCATGTGAAATACCTCTTGAAAATTGAAAATCTAAAGGAGCTGTAACAGTTCTGAAGAGAGTGAAATTCCTGCCCAGTGATGGCCGGAGTGCAGACCAAACAGGAATGGAACCCATATCATACACAGACACAGCAGGACAATCACCTGTCTGTATGTGTACACGATTGCAAATTAAATTACCGCGAGGGGGACGGCGTGGCCTAGTGGTTAAGTGGCACGGCTCACAACCAGAAGGTGCTGTGTTCGATCCCCATCACAGCACCGGCCGTTACCCCAGGGAAGCAAACCCTTAGAAAATGCAGGAGGAAGCAGACCCTTACATAAAATGCATGCTGAAGTCGGATGCACTGGGCCGACAGGCGCAAAATAAAAACCACAGTGCAATGCACACCGCCATGGGGATCAGAGAAATGAGGCGAACGCAAAAAAACAAAAAAACAAAAAAAACAAAAAAAATTACCGCGGCCGCTCGAAGGCTCTGGTCGGAGACCCTGATGCAAGCAGCCTGCTATGAGTCGCTGGCTGCTGTCAGCTCATTCAGGGAGCTTCATTTTTAGCTCTCTTCTAGGGCTGACCAGATGGATTTGTAGAACAGTATAATAGCTTTTCGCTATCTGGCACGAAGTACTGATCTGACTAATTGAATACCAGATCTCCAGTAATCAGGTATTCCCCTATCAGTATTCAAGTATACACGTATTCAGTTTGCAAGTAATCCAGTATTCAATTATTCCAGTATTCAAGTATCTAAGTTTTTAGTATCCAAGTATTCCAGTGTCCAAGTATTCCAGCATAAAGTTTTCAGGAACCAAGTATTATAGTATCCACATTTTCCATTTTCTAATTATCCCATTATCCCCGTATTCCAGTATTCAGGTAATGCATTTTCTAAGTATTCCAGTATCCAAGTATTCCAGTATCCGAGTATTCTGGAATCCAAGTATTACATTGTCCGAGTATTCCCTTCTTCAAATATTCAAGAATTCAACATGTATTTGAACTTAAGACTTGAGGACCTTAATAAACAGGGTAGCAGAAAGGAGGAGAGAGTTGTACCTAGACCTATATTTATTCAATTATTCCAGTATCAAATAATTTCAGTTTCTAAGTATTCCTGTATTCAAGTATTTCGGTATCAAAGTATTCCAGTATCCACGTATTCCAGAATTCAAGTATCCCAACATCCAAGTATTCAGGAGCCAAGTACTACATTATCCAAGTATTTCATTTTCAAACATGTATGGGAAATATTTTGTTTTTTATCTTTCGTCGTATTTCTCTATTTCAAGGCGATGTGCGTTGCCCTAAGTTTTTATGTTGCGCCTATCGTCCCAGTACATCCGACTTCGGCATGTATTTTATGTAAGGATCTACTTCTTGATTGTCACATACACAAAATTGGCCCAGTTACCTAGCCGGTGTAATAACAATAGCTCATGTTACGGCCAAAAGGTCTAAGTCAGGCACAATAAATAACACACATGACAGTAGCTACGAGGAGGGGATTAAAAACTAACCCTGAATATGACACATTTTGTTCATACCAAATATAAAGGTTGTTTTTTTTTACTTCCCCAGGTATCAAATAAAAAATGCTGAATACAGCTGCGAGAGATGTATCACATATTATAGTTACGTGAGATGTATCCCAGATTATAGTTAGGTGAGATGTATCACATGTTATAGTTATGTGAGATATATCACACATTATAGTTACGTGAGATGTATCACATGTTATAGTTACTTGAGATATATCACACATTAAAGTTACGTGAGATGTATCACATGTTATAGTTACGTGAGATATATCACAGATTATAGTTACGTGAGATGTATCACATGTTATAGTTACGTGAGATATATCACAGATTATAGTTACGTGAGATGTATCACAGATCCATTCAACCATAGACAGTAAGATCCACCCAATCATAGACACTAAGATACGCTAGAGACGGGTCAGTCAGTTGTGGCCCTTGTTTTTGCCGCACACGTTTGGAGTCTGCATCTTGACGCATCCTATCTTCGCCTACCTGCAGACTCACACATAAAACCAGCCAGGTCTGTCTTTGGCAAGTTCCTCCCAGTTGCAGGTGTTCATGTTCAACGCCTTCAGGTCACGCTTGCAAACATCTTTGTAGCAGAGGAAGTGTCTACCTTTTTTACGTGTTCCCGTGGTCAGCTCTCCGTATAAGATATCTTCTCGTATTCGCCCATCCTCCATTCTGCACACGTGACCAAGCGACCGCAAGCGGCGCTGGTGGAGGATCGTAACTAAACTGTCAATCTTTGCACGGTCCAACACGTCACTGTTAGTCACTCTGTCGCTACATGAAATTCCAAGTATGCGTCTCAGGCGACGCATATGAAAAGCATTTAGCATTTTTCTTGTGAGGCATACAGAGTCCATGTTTCGTTGCCATGGAGCAGGGTACTAATAACACAGGATCTGTTATGAAAACCCAGTGTGGAGATTGTCAGCATGTTGTTATCTCACACTCTCTGTACGGACCCGACAAGTGCTGGTAACGCCATTCCTAATCGCTTCTGCAGCTGCGCGTCCGGTGAAAGGTTGTCGGTGATGATAGATCCGAGGAAGTTAAAGTGGCTTGGCTTGGCTTCGTTCGTTCTCAATCTCCCACTACTAAACACTGAAAGGGCTTAAGTAGCAGAATGTAGTCCAGAGAACGGAATGCGTTATGTCGTAGTTTACAGCTTGACTGCGATATTTGCACCTTTCGGTCCACACACATCCGACTTCAGCAAGCCTTTTTTGAGTACAGTGTTAGCATTCCCTCTTCGATCCCTTCTCCTTAGCCAGTCTGCGCTGCTGTAGCCTGCTATCCAGGATCACCGCGTGGAGGTGTAGAAGGGTCTTGGCAGCTCTGGTTCGCTGACCCTGACGCTAGCAGTCAGCTATGGGTCGCTGACCACTGCAGCTCATGCGCTGCTCATCATCTTGATCCCGAAGTTAAAGTGATTTACTACTTCCAGTTTGTTATCGTTTAAAACAATATCTGGAAGATAAGCACCATGATCCATCACTTTTGTCTTTTGTACGCTGATGGTGAGTCCAAACAGATCACACGATTTTGCCAACCTATTAATGGGGATCCGTAATTTGACTTTCGTGTCGGCGACCAGGGCAGCATCGTCTGTGAAGAGCCTATCCCTAATGATAGTCTCCCTTCTCTTACTTTTTGCTCGCAGTCTGGTTAGATTGAATAGTCTCCCATCTGACCTAGTATGTGTGTTTAAACGCGACAGCAAAGAAAATAGCGAATAGAGTCGGAGCCAGGACAAAGCCTTGTTTAACTCCACTGTTAATGTCGAAGGGCTCAAATTCCTGACCGTAATCAAGCAATATACCTTTCATGCCCACATTAAAAGACCTATTCGTGGTCAGCCGTTTAGGTGGGCCCCCAACTTTGGACAATACTTTGAAAAGACCCTCACTGTTTACCAGGTCGAATACCTTGGTGAGGTCGATGAAGGCACGAGATGGTGAATACCTTGGTGAGGTCGATGAAGGCACGAGATGGTAGTCTGTGTTGTTCTCTACATTGCTCTTGCAATTGGCTCAGTGAAAATACCTTATCAACCGGGGACCTTTCTGCGCACAAGCCACACTGAGACTCCAGGTACACCCTGTCGGCCAGCTTTCGCAACCTGCTCAGGATGATGCGAGCATACACTTTGTAATTGTTGCAGCGTCCTCCGTCTCCCTTGTTCTTGTAAAGTGCGATTATGTTGGCGTCTCTGTCCTGTGATACGGCCTCCTCATCCCAACAGTGGCGTATACGCCTATAACTAGGAGACAATTTCGCGTGAATGACGTTTGTTGATTTCCGCACTGGACAAAGTATCTAATTGGTGCACGAGACAATCAGGAATTTGTATTTACTGAGCATATTTGAAGGTCAAATCATCTATATTTAAAATAGCACGTACGTGTACCGTAAACAAGCTAAAATTATGCCACATTCAGTGAGGTTGCTTTTAATTTAGTCTAATGAATTAATTTTCTTTTCAAAATTCATCAAATGTTTTAGAGAAAAACATATTTCCATAACATCATGAACATATGCGAAAAATCATTTGGATCTGACATCCAGTTTAGAGAAAATTGCTTCGGACCTTGTTCATGAATTAAAAGACGAACTATAGAAGGTCCGGGACATGAAACAAGCTACTGCAAGTCGTCACTTAGCGTCGGTTTGAAGGCTCACAAAAAAGTAATGTTGCTCATTGTGAGCATGAAACAACAACATCAACTAACATACACATTGAAACGACTCCCAGATCAGCCGACGAATAGAGACTAGAAGGATATAGCCGAGGCAGACTCCAAAGCAGCTGCTTTCAACAGAAACGGAAAAGGGGTTGCCCTCTCTAAGTCAGAACTCGCACAGATAAAGGCAGTGCTTCATTTACAAGCAGCACATTTCCATCAAGGACGACAACACGATTGCAACATTTGTCTTTGCCTTGTTCGTTCTCATTTTTCCACTACCAACACCTGAAAAGGGCTTAAGTAGTAGAATGTAGTCCAGAGAACGGAATGCGTTGTGTCGTAGTTTACAGCTTGACTGCGATATTTGCACCTTTCGGTCCAACACATCCGACTTCAGCAGGCATTTTTTGAGTACCAGGTTAGCATTCCCTCTTCGATCATTTCTCATTAGCCAGTCTGCCCTGCTGCAGCCTGTTATCCAGGATCACCGAGTGGAGGTGTAGAAGGGTCTTGGCAGCTCTGGTTCGCTGGCCCTGACGCTAGCAGTCAGTTATGGGTCGCTGACCAATGCAGCTCATGCGCTGCTCAGCTCTCGTTCGCTGGCCCTGACGCTAGAAGTCAGCCATGGGTCGCTGACCACTGCAGCTCATGCGCTGCTCAGCTCTCGTTCGCTGGCCCTGACGCTAGCAGTCAGTTATGGGTCATTGACCACTGCAGTTCATGCGCTGCTCAGCTCTCGTTCGCTGGCCCTGACGCTAGCAGTCAGTTATGGGTCATTGACCACTGCAGTTCATGCGCTGCTCAGCTCTCGTTCGCTGGCCCTGACGCTAGCAGTCAGTTATGGGTCATTGACCACTGCAGTTCATGCGCTGCTCAGCTCTCGTTCGCTGGCCCTGACGCTAGCAGTCAGTTATGGGTCATTGACCACTGCAGTTCATGCGCTGCTCAGCTCTCGTTCGCTGGCCCTGACGCTAGCAGTCAGTTATGGGTCATTGACCACTGCAGTTCATGCGCTGCTCAGCTCTCGTTCGCTGGCCCTGACGCAAGCAGTCAGTTATGGGTCATTGACCACTGCAGTTCATGCGCTGCTCAGCTCTCGTTCGCTGGCCCTGACGCTAGCAGTCAGTTATGGGTCATTGACAACTGCAGTTCCTGCGCTGCTCAGCTCTCGTTCGCTGGCCCTGACGCTAGCAGTCAGTTATGGGTCATTGACCACTGCAGTTCATGCGCTGCTCAGCTCTCGTTCGCTGGCCCTGACGCTAGCAGTCAGTTATGGGTCATTGACCACTGCAGTTCATGCGCTGCTCAGCTCTCGTTCGCTGGCCCTGACGCTAGCAGTCAGTTATGGGTCATTGACCACTGCAGTTCATGCGCTGCTCAGCTCTCGTTCGCTGGCCCTGACGCTAGCAGTCAGTTATGGGTCATTGACCACTGCAGTTCATGCGCTGCTCAGCTCTCGTTCGCTGGCCCTGACGCTAGCAGTCAGTTATGGGTCATTGACCACTGCAGTTCATGCGCTGCTCAGCTCTCGTTCGCTGGCCCTGACGCTAGCAGTCAGTTATGGGTCATTGACCACTGCAGTTCATGCGCTGCTCAGCTCTCGTTCGCTGGCCCTGACGCTAGCAGTCAGTTATGGGTCATTGACCACTGCAGTTCATGCGCTGCTCAGCTCTCGTTCGCTGGCCCTGACGCTAGCAGTCAGTTATGGGTCATTGACCACTGCAGTTCATGCGCTGCTCAATATCTGGATCCCGATTGCAAGATTTGACAAACAACATACTAAAAGTCACGACGACAACGTGTGCAGACATAGAATGTTAATTCAAAAGACATACCCAACCGCAGAATGGAGCCAAATACACACAGACACTCTCACATACACATACGCTTACACACACACACACACACACACATATACACACGCACACACACGCACATATACACATACATACACGCACGCATTTACCGGCACACGTACATATACACGATCACACATATACACTTATTTACACACGCAGGCACATACACACACACATTATATATATATATATATATATATATATATATATATATATATATATATATATATATATATATATAGAGAGAGAGAGAGACAGAGAGAGAGAGGGAGAGAGAGCAAGGCGAGATCTGACAGATGGAGGGGAAAGCGTTTACACAAAATGAAATACCGGACAGGAAATCCATATCTAAGTGGACGCTGGGAGGTTATGAAATATTCTCTTAACTGAGGCTGAGTAACAAATACAGGTGCAATTGGCGTCGTGGAAATCAAGAACCCTGTCAGAGACAAGATAGTTTTCCTTACAGACTTCCTGTCAGTCATAATGATCATCTGAAACCATGACACAACGAATTAGATAGGATACGAACTACAATCTAAACAAAGAAAATTCAGTAGATTGATGCACACAATAGAATAATAGACTGACCAAAGAGAGTAGAGGGAAAAACCATAAATATAGGCAAGGCTCCATATAAAGAAATTAAGACAATGATAAAAATTGACTTACAAAATAGTGGCACAGAAATCAATCAGAATTTGATATAGCATAAGCATTGTGAAGAAGAGATCAAGTGACAATGTCAGAAAGCGAACGGACCACTGCAGATTGAACAATCATGTTCAAGAAATCAAAAAGAGGACACACATGCACGTGCCCATGTAGTAAGAACAAACAAAGGATGGAAAATGTTCTACAAATTTGCTGGTTTGACGAAAAGAGCAGAATGACAGCTTGGACCTCCTCAAACAAACTGGGGGTAAACTGTAATGATGGGAGAGAAGCCAGATGCAGGACCCAGTGTTTATGAGGGATAAGCATGTGATTGTTTGAGCTTAAACAATGACGATAGAGCTCAGACTGTCATATTAGTGTGTCAATTCAACCATAACGGACATCAATATTTCAAGGAGATCAAAACACACTCATACACGAGAATAAACGATAATACTTACATGAACAGACTGTACCAAACAGACACATTCACACACTCAGACACATACACAGACACACACACTCAGACACCCACACACTCACCCAAACCAACATCACGTAATCCAATACAGCTGAAAACACAACACGTTAGCAGGCTAATAATAGACTTGAATCATGGCCAATGTTTTCTAGGTTTCTGGGTCACTCGTCTCAGCTGGCATCTGATCACGCCCATTTCTAATGTCCGGGACACATTTTGTTGGTTCGGTCTGTGTACTTCTTTTTTTTAACAAACAGTATTTTTCAAGGTTAACATTTTTCAGTGGGGTGTGAAGACTGATGTCACGGTTAGATGTTCCATGCTGACCACCTAACGTTTGGGTCAGATGAAACATACTGACCAAGACCCTACTTCCCTTCAAGGTCAGGTGAAACATACTGACCAAGACATTACTTCCCCTCAAGGTCAGGTGAAACATACTGACCAAGACATTACTTCCTCTCAAGGTCAGGTGAAACATACTGACCAAGACATTACTTACCTTCAAGGTCAGGTGAAACATACTGACCAAGATATTACTTCCCTTCAAGGTCAGGTGAAACATACTGACCAAGACCCCACTTCACGTTAGGGTCAAGTGAAATATACTGAGCAAGACCTCACCTCATATCAGGGTCAGGAGAAACAAACTGGTCAAGACCCTACTTCACTTCAAGGTCAGGTGAAACATACTTACCAAACTCCAAATTCATGTTAGAGTCAGGTGAAACATAATGACCAAGCCCTACCTCACTCCAGGGTCAGGTAAAACTTTACAACCAAGGTCCTACCTCACTCCAGGGTCAGGTAAACCATACTTACCAATGTCCTACCGCACTCAAAGGTCAGGTAAAACATAATAACCAAGGCCCTACCTCACTCCAAGGTCAGGTAAACCATACTTACCAAGGTGCTACCTCACTCCAGGATCAGGTAAACCATTCTTACCAAGACCCCCACCTCACGTCAGAGTAAGGTGAAACACACTGACCAAGACTCTACCTCAAAGCAGTGTTAGTTGCAAAATAGTTACGAATATCCCACCTTCTGTCCAACCAGGTAAAATACTGTTTACAACAGCTTAGCCAACGAAATGAGAATTGGTATAGTAATCAACGTAACGATCAGCCATCTGAGAAGCCTAGCATTGCACAACATGCAGGATGATTCAGTACCACCTTATTCAGTACACTGGGATATAATAAGTTCATACAATCCACTACAAGAGGGAAGAACACAGTGCGAGACGTTCAGAAACAAGAAACATACCTGTTCATTGAGCATTTATTCTGCGCGAGAAGATGCAGTTTCTTGTCTTAATGACGGCCTATGTGAAGCCTTGCTTAGCAGGACTTCTCTGCTAGAGTGAGATGCCATGACGTCGCTGAGAAGAGCTGACAATACTGAACAACAACCTCCAATGCGAGAATAGAGATGGGAGCAGTGATTGCATCTCTGAGATATCTGGGACATGGTCTAGTCTTTGTGTCAGACTCACAATCCTTACTTCAGAAGGTACAGAAGATCTGGCTAAGACATGGAAGACAGCTACAGGGGCTGGTGGGGATCACGCAAAACAACGAAAGAGCTGATATCCTGGCTTCACACGAAACAACGAAAGAGCTGATATCATGGCTTCACACGAAACAACGAAAGAGCTGATATCCTGGCTTTACACACAACAACGAAAGAGCTGATATCATGGCTTCACACGAAATAACGAAAGCGCTGATATCCTGGCTTCACACAAAACAACGAAAGAGCTGATACCCGTGCTTCACACGAAATAACGAAAGAGCTGACATCCTGGCTTCACACGAAATAACGAAAGGGCTGACATCCTGGCTTCACATGAAATAACGAAAGAGCTGATATCCTGGCTTCACACGAAACAACGAAAGCGCTGATATCCTGGCTTCACACGAAATAACGAAAGAGCTGACATCCTGGCTTCACACGAAACAACGAATGAGCTGATATCCTGGCTTCACACGAAATAACGAAAGAGCTGACATTCTGGCTTCACACGAAACAACGAAAGAGCTGACATCCTGGCTTCACACGCACCAATTGCAAATACACTAGATGTGGATAAAAGTGACATTTTGAAGTCTATCAATGATCGCTTGTTAGATGATGGCACCACATTAGATGAATCAGCAATTCAGTCACTACAGATCTGTCTATGGCGAACGAGGCTCGAACGGACTGGTGTGCAAAAGATGACGGAGCAGAAGTGTATACAATCAACGAATTGCGGGAACCATCAGTATCCAGACCCTTGGCCATTTACCGTACCATACTATCAGTATGCCCGGAGTGCAATTCTTAGGAACGGAACAGCGATAGTATGTACCACAGATGATAGTTTGTCCATCACAAGTGATGAAGACCACTCTCTTTGTTCAGCCGTGTGGACAGTCGTATCTCTTGCTGTGTCCGCTGAAATGGGTGACTTGGGCGGAGATTTGGATTAAAGTGAGGAAGAAACTGCGCCTTTTGTCAACCTCATTCACAGAGCCTAAGCTACCTTTTGCCAGTGGCAAGACATTCATCGAGACGACTGGAGATAGCATAGGATGCAGATTTTGCCTCAGGGTTACCACCGAAGCCTTTCCGTAAACATGTAACCCGCAGGGTAGAAAGGTGGGAAGGCATCTAACGCAGTTTGTCGTGCCTTTTCGATAACCACAAGAGGTCGTATGGACAACACTCAGCGTGTGAGTGAGTCTGGCATCTCTCCCCAGCTGTATTCAGTTCATCATAGTAGCATCTAAAATTCCCACACGCCATATTCGTGAAGGTGAACCGGCAGAACTAACCCGTGAGATACGACACAGGTATAACTAGTTAAAGCGTAGCGCCATTCAGCCGGCGTCCAGACCAGGATAAACGGATGGAAGAAATCCAAAAAAAAGAACGAAATAACAAGTCCAGACGGAAAACAACTCCACGTATCCGTGAACACAAGTGTAAGTCGTCGACTAGTGTGAATTCCAGGCAAATCCGTGGTCTGGCGGCATCGATAATGATCCAAAACAGTAGAGAAATGTAGACTCGCAGCCAGTTACGGCGCCATCTTTGCCAGCTGTACCACAAATGACGCTTTCATAAATGCTTTGGCGTTGAAAGGATTGACGCACTAAGAGGTCGTTTCAAGGAGACGTCTAATCCATGTGTTAACTGCAATCTACTTCGAGTCTCCTTTCGTCTCCCTCATACAGCAATAACAGAGACTGGCCGGATAGTTACAGGACGTCTTTAACCTACTCCAACTCAAACAATGTACCCCATAATTGGTAGAGCACCGCCTTAGGCCCGATAAAGTGTCGCATCAAAAACTGAAATAGAGGAACAGGCAAAGGACCCAATGCACTCAATGTTCAGATACCAGGTGCAGTGCACAGGACTCAAACCTAGACGAAGTTTCTTATAGTCAAGACGTCTCATGCAGACTAGCCCCGAAAAACGACGCATCGAAAGAAGGAATGAACTGACGCAACTTGACCGAACTGCTGGAGGAACCTGTTCCCATCGCTTTATGACTTCAAAGCCAATAATAACAGAACAAGTGAGAAAAATAATCGTTGTCTTACACCAGTCTGCACCCTGAAACTGCCTGTCAGTGCTCCGTCATTTATCAATATTCTCACTGCATCTTCGACCATACCCTGCATAAGGTTATATACTTCTTTAATATCCCATAGTGTCTAAACAATTAACAAAAAAGGTTTCGCTTCATCTGTCTGTCAAAGACCTCTATTTGTGGTCTATCAAATTTGCTTGGATAGATTTTATCCATGCAATAGTTTGTTCTTCTATGGCACGATGTGTAGTTGCATGCTCAGTGCAAGATCTGTTTGTCGGAGTCCTGCTTGTTCCTTTTTGAGATGTGTGTGCTTTCTGAGCTTCTACCTCCTAAAATCTGTTCGAGGTGATTCTGTTAAATGGCTTATCTCCCTTCCTTTCACCATTTCCACATGTCTTTCTTTTCTTTCTGTTATCACTTTCTTCTAATCTCTTTTTGGATAATCTTTGAAATAAATATGTCGTCGTATCTAAATCGGCCATTATAATTATTTGTTGAAACATAAGTCCAACATAAGTCCAACATTTAGTCAGTCTTTAGGAGAGCTTGTTGTCGAATCTCTGTCGGTATGTTTCACATGTACTTTAGTGGGATCTCTATGTTTCACATGTCCTTAAGTGGGATCTCTATGTTTCACATGTCCTTTAGGGGGATCGCTATGTTTCACATGTAATTTAGTGGGATCTCTATGTTTCACATGTCCTTAAGTGGGATCTCTATGTTTCACATGTCCTTTAGGGGGATCGCTATGTTTCACATGTAATTTAGTGGGATCTCTATGTTTAACATGTCCTTAAGTGGGATCTCTATGTTTCACATGTCCATTAGTGGGATCTCTATGTTTCACATGTCCATTAGTGGGATCTCTATGTTTCACGTGTCCTTAGTGGGATTTCTATGTTTCACATGTCCATTAGTGGGATCTCTATGTTTCACGTGTCCTTTGGGGGGATCGCTATGTTTCACGTGTCCTTTAGTGGGGTCTCTTTATGTTTCAGATGCCCTTTACTATAGTCTCTTATGTTTCACATGTCTTTAAGTGGGATCTCTCTATGTTTCACATGTCCTTAAGTTGGGTCTCTCTATATTTCACATGTCCTTTGGTGGGATCTCTCTATATTTCACATGTCCTTTAGTGGGATCTCTATGATTCACGTGTCCTTTAGTGGGATCTCTATGATTCACGTGTCCTTTAGTGGGATCTCTATGATTCACGTGTCCTTTAGTGGGATCTCTATGATTCACATGTCCTTTAGTGGGATCTCTATGATTCACGTGTCCTTTAGTGGGATCTCTATGATTTACGTGTCCTTTAGTGGGATCTCTATGATTCACATGTCCTTTAGTGGGATCTATATGATTCACGTGTCCTTTAGTGGGATCTCTATGATTCACATGTCCTTTAGTGTTTAGTGGGATCTCTTTGATTCACGTGTCCTTAAGTTGGGTCTCTCTATATTTCACATGTCCTTTGGTGGGATCTCTCTATATTTCACATGTCCTTTAGTGGGATCTCTATGATTCACGTGTCCTTTAGTGGGATCTCTATGATTCACATGTCTTTTAGTGGGATCTCTATGATTCACATGACCTTTAGTGGGATCTCTATGATTCACATGTCCTTTAGTGGGATCTCTATGATTCACGTGTCCTTTAGTGGGATCTCTATGATTCACATGTCCTTTAGTGGGATCTCTATGATTCACGTGTCCTTTAGTGGGATCTCTATGATTCACATGTCCTTTAGTGGGATCTCTATGATTCACGTGTCCTTTAGTGGGATCTCTATGATTTACGTGTCCTTTAGTGGGATCTCTATGATTCACATGTCCTTTAGTGGGATCTATATGATTCACGTGTCCTTTAGTGGGATCTCTATGATTCACATGTCCTTTAGTGTTTAGTGGGATCTCTTTGATTCACGTGTCCATTAGTGGAGTCTGTCAGTATGATGCTTTACATAGATCGAAATGGACATGAACGAGAAGAAGAAGAAAACATATAGAATAAAACAACTTGTTGTTTACTCTAACGAATTTCCAATTTTAAATAAAAAGCCAGAAGAAAGACAAAATAAAGCCAAACACATTTCCTGACTCAAACTTATTTCGAGCGCAGAGGAATATCGGCATGACGTGAGACTGTGCGTCAAAATGGGATATGATAATAATATTGATTGTGTGACGTTATATTTAATTACTCTCTCTCTCTCTCTCTCTCTCTCTCTCTCTCTCTCTCTCTCTCTCTCTTTATTTCTTTCTTTCTTCCTATCTCTCTCTCCACTACCCGTCCCTTTTTTTCATCGTCTCTCTTCGTCAGAGAATGTTGGACATCTCTACCGCGTCACAGCGAGCGTCACACGCGAGTCATTCCGACAAAGTCACTGTTTCTTAGACTCACACTTTCCATCCATCTCTTTCTGCTCACTTGCACACCCGCTCTATATATCTATCTATCTATCTATCTATCTATCTATCTATCTATCTATCTATCTATCTATCTATCTATCTATCTATCTATCTATCTATCTATCTATCTATCTATCTATCTATCTATCTATCTATCAATATATCTGTCTATCTGTCTGTCTATCTATCTATCAATCTATCTATCTATCTATCTATCTATCTATCTATCTATCTATCTATCTATCTATCTATCTATCTATCTATCTATCTATCTATCTATCTATCTATCTATCTATCTATCCATCTATCTATCTATCTATCTATCTATCTATCTATCTATCTATCTATCTATCTATCTATCTATCTATCTATCTATCTATCTATCTATCTATCTATCTATCTATCTATCTATGTCTATTTATCTGCATGTATATCTGTATTTATGTATGTATGTATGTCTGGTATGGTATGTGTGTCTGGGTGTGTGTGTGTGTGTGTTTGATCTGTCTGTCTGTCTGTCTCGGTGAAGAAAAGTCTACTGTCAGGTTCAGATGAAACTTACAAATCAAATAACCACCTCTCGTCTTCGTCGTAGTCCTGGAAACAGGATGTGTCTATGCAGACTGGTCGACAAGGTGGGGATCGACGCAATGATCATCATAGAGGTAAGCTGTATGAGGAGTCTTGCATTGCACTAAAGTAAGGAGGATCAAAGCCCAACTTCTCAAAAACTCCACAGGGTATACGAAGAGCCACTGTAACTTGCCACTAAGAATCGCTGTTAGATTTGAAGAACTCATTACGAGCGGCTAATAACGAAGCCAACCTACAGAGTAATAGCACCACTGACCCACAGAGAGCACGTCGTAAGAAGCGACTGTGTGACATGGCATAACACCGCCCAAGGTTAGGTAGTTTGTTAAGAGCAGCATAGATGGGGCCTAACAGGCTGCGGGTCTACTTCGCTCTAGTGTTTGAGGCTATTAAGACGGACTCTCACATTGGTTAACCACCCTCCGCAGCTCTAGCTTAGCTCGCTAAGCAAGAAATCCACCTCCCGCCTACATCTAGCTCTTAATGGAGCTGGGACCTGCACTGGGTCTCCGCCCCTGTAGAAGTGCAGGTCCACTAAGAACTAAGAACCTACAGATTAAAGAGCCAAATTTATGCAATTTGGCTTTTGAATAGACAAATTGGTAATCCGTCTTTAGTATTGTGACAATGACGTACAGATTCCATCCCATCTACAACTAAACTTTGTACTTTTGTAGCTGGTATAAGGCCAATCATATGTGTACTTTCCCAGCATCCGTGTCATGGATGTCGTATGGTTTATTTTGAGTTATTTTTGTACCTCTCTACATCAAAGTGTTATTTTATCCCCTGTATCAGTTTTCAGACCATTAAAAACTCAGTTACGCGAAACAAACAGATCAATAAACACAGAACACTTAAATTGCCACACTTAATATACAAACGGGATGGAATAACACGTGCGCATTGAGACATGTGACGCCCAGATCAAATGGAGCATCACAGAATTAGATGCACCGTTAAGGGCAACTGCTAACCCAGTTGTTTTCGGAGATCTAAAACGAGAACAGGGTCACTGCCACACTGAGAGCTATAGTAAGAGGCTATCTACAGTACATTCTAAGCCAGTGCTCTACATCCTGAGCGTCATCAATCACTAGTTGGCGGTATTAGATTTCAGGTGGGCGGTATTAGCTTTCAGGTGGGCGGTATTAGCTTTCAGGTGGGCGGTATTAGGTTTCAGGTGGGTGGTATTAGATTTCAGGTGGGTGGTATTAGCTTTCAGGGGGGCGGTATTAGCTTTCAGGTGGGCGGTATTAGCTTTCAGGTGGGTGGTATTAGCTTTCAGGTGGTTGGTATTAGCTTTCAGGTGGGTGGTATTAGCTTTTAAGAGGGCGGTATTAGCTTTCAAGTGGGCGGTATTAGGTTTCAGGAGGGTGGTATTAGATTTCAGGTGGGCGGTATTAGCTTTCAGGTGGGTGGTATTAGATTTCAGGTGGGCGGTATTAGATTTCAGGTGGGCGGTATTAGCTTTCAGGTGGGTGATATTAGCTTTCAAGTGGGCGGTATTAGCTTTCAGGTGGGCGGTATTAGCTTTCAGGTGGGTGGTATTAGCTGTCAGGTGGGCTGTAGCACAATAGTTACAAGTTGTTTACAACGCAACCTGAGGAAACTATTGCAGAATACCAGCAGACCAACAAATGCGCACATTTTGAGAATATGTATTTCATAGACATACCCAAACATCGACTCTTTCAAGTCGAAATAACATACAGGAAGATCATCATAATTCAATGGATAAGTAAAAGAAGCACGAAGACATCCGACAAGAGCTGGGCATAGACGAGAACGGGTTAATAGATTCTGTCATGGTCAGAAAATTGAAATGCTTTAGCCACATATAAAGACACAACGGTCTTGAGAGAACGGAAATGGAAGATATGGAGCCGGGCAAGAAAAACAGAGGCAGACCAAGAAGGCTATGGCACCAAGATGTCACGGAATGCTTGGACATGACTCTGGAGTAGAATGTAGATTTGACGGTCACGAAAGTTATAAAAGTAGGCGGTAAGGACAAATGACGGTCACGAAAGTTATAAAAGATGGCAGGTAAGGACAATTGACGGTTACGAAAGTTATTAAAGTAGGCGGTAAGAACAATTGACCGTCACGAAAGTTATAAAAGTAGACGGTAAGGACAATTAACCGTCAGGAAAGTAAAAAAGTAGGCGGTAAGGACAATTGACCGTCACGAAAGTTATAAAAGTAGGCGGTAAGGACAATTGACGGTTACAAAAGTTATAAAAGCTGGCGCCAGGTCTACAAAGGTGGAAGAGCCCTGATCTAACCCAAGAACGTACACTCTGTTTTATTTGGAAAGGAAGACCGGCCCACTGCCATAATGAGGCCTTACCACAGGAGGACACACATGGTGCGGTCTAGGCTAGAACACTCCTCATTGTTTCTGCACGCAACGTCACTTTGACAGTTCTAAATCCTGTTGATTGTGAAGTACTTTTCTTGGTTTGAGCGAAAATTGTAGAAACTTCTTCTTCGTCTTCGGCGTTCGTCCTGAAAAGGCCGTTGTGTTGTTGTGTCCTATTTTTCAGCCAGGATGTGATGGCTCTGCATTTCGGCCCGACACGTCCGATTTCAGCTGTCTTTTTTAGTACCAGGTTTGCCACTGTGTTTCCCTGTCGTTTGGCCAGACTACAATAGTGACTAGTGCAGTCAGTATCCAGGGCCGCCACTGGGAAACTGAATAAGTTCTTCGTCAGCTATGGTCTGCTGACCCTGAAGCAATTAGCCAGTGATGAGTCGCTGGCTGATGTCAGTTCATTAACTGCAGGGTCGTGGCCCCAACTGTTGGAACAATATTCCCTGTACGAATCAATGAATAAGTTTTCTTTGAGAATCGACAGAAGACGTAAATGAATGACAACAACAACAACATGCTAATAAACACGAATATATGCGCATGTTTTTCTGGACTTGCTCACTCCCCTTACATGTATGCTTTATTATAACCTGGACTTGCTCACTCACCTTACATGTATGCTTTATTATAACCTGGACTTGCTCACTCACCTTACATGTATGCTTTATTATAACCTGGACTTGCTCACTCACCTTACATGTATGCTTTATTATAACCTGGACTTGCTCACTCACCTTACATGTATGCTTTATTATAACCTGGACTTGCTCACTCACCTTACATGTATGCTTTATTATAACCTGGACTTGCTCACTCACCTTACATGTATGCTTTATTATAACCTGGACTTGCTCACTCACCTTACATGTATGCTTTATTATAACCTGGACTTGCTCACTCACCTTCCATGTATGCTTTATTATAATCTGGACTTGCTCACTCACCTTACATGTATGCTTTATTATAACCTGGACTTGCTCACTCACCTTACATGTATGCTTTATTATAACCTGGACTTGCTCACTCACCTTACATGTATGCTTTATTATAACCTGGACTTGCTCACTCACCTTACATGTATGCTTTATTATAACCTGGACTTGCTCACTCACCTTACATGTATGCTTTATTATAACCTGGACTTGCTCACATCTTACCTGTATGATCTATTATAACCGAGATTTGCTCACTCACCTTACATGTATGCTTTATTATAACCTGGATTTGCTCACATCTTACCTGTATGATCTATTATAACCGAGATTTGCTCACTCATCTTACCTGTATGATCTATTATAACCTGGATTTGTTCAAATCTAATCTGTATGATCTATTATAACCTGGATTTGCTCACTCACCTTACCTGTTTATCTATTATAAACTGGAATTGCTCACTCACCTTACCTGTTTAGCTGTTATAACTTGGTTTGCTTACTCACCTGACCTGTATGATCTAATATAACTCCTAGGTCCCTTTATGTGATAGGTTACAGAGAGGCTGCGATATCTGAATTCTTCAGTAGTTGTTTGATTGCATGTATTGTTCTATGCGTGTATTGTTGTTCTTGACTTGATCCCCTCTTCGTCAATTTATCTGACTTGCCATTGCCAGGTATATTTGAGTGACCAGGGACCCATTGCATAACTATTCTCATTTCATAGGATGTCAGAAGTTGCTTGACATTTAGAGATATTTGGGTAAGCTGTCCGCACGTACATGTGAATGGTTATGACACATTTTAGTCTGTGCAAGGGGCTATTCAATCTGTTATTCCCCGTTCTCAGGCGGAACAGGGTCACATACCCTGCTCGATGAAGACAGTGATAGTTGTCTCTCGTTTATTCAACGATTCATATGGCTTGGATATGAGGGGGGTGAGGTCTCGACCAGAATGTTAAACTTTATATCTGCAACCATAATTCAGTCAGGCGATGATCAATGGTTTCACTCTGTAAAATCGTTACTAGGAAACGACCACTCGAAAACAGGGCTTCCCGAAAACGGTCAGGCTGAAATGATGGATATATGATTCACTTTGAGCAAAAAAGTCTAAAAAAATGAATCCATAATTCAAACAATCAATAAATAACAAATCAAACTATTAATCAATCACTCAAGCAAACACAAAACAATTATTTAAAAAAAATCAATCATTTAGCCAACCAATCTTTCAGTCAATCAATCATTCAGTCAATCAATCAAACACTACCACTACATACACAAATCAAAGTTCATGTTCTTCTTTTCCTGTTTACACTCCTTATGAAGTATACGCCCAATACTGTAGTCCATCTCTTATATGAAGCCTGCGCCAAGGAACAATTAGTTTCACATGAAGAGATTACTAGCCCACGCACATTTTAGATTGCCTATTACCACAAGCTTAGCCCAAGTGATGTCGGGTTTCAAAAGAATTGGGCCGCTGTAACCTTCCAATATGTCATTTTTTAAAATACTGTAATACTTTATTCCCATTACTGAGGTAGTGGGGATTGTTTTTTTTATAGGCAATGGACTATAAGCCGCTCCACTACTGCTGTCGCCACGTCGTGTGCTTGCTATGTTTATTTGTTTCACCCCAACAGAAAAACAACATAGGCCTTACCGGGGATTCGACCCGCTGCCTACTTGTCCGGTATCTAAGCCATTCGGCCACCCGCTCCTTCCTAAATAGTTTTAAATGGACAACTAAAAAGGGTTACTCGTCGAGCTTGCAACCTCATCATGTAAGACCAATGTTGTGTAAACCACATCTGAAAATGCTCCGGTAGGTGCTTCCAGTTAATAAAAACCACATCTAAAATTGAGCCCTATGCTCCACATGGCTCGACCTGATAAATTGTAATTATCATCATTGCGACAAGCATGGACGACTACGTTAGTTCTTATCTTAAAAATATTAAATATAGGAGCATGGAAGTGATAGTCAAACTGTATAAAGCATTAGTTATACCTAGATTGGAGTACTGTGTACAGGTGTGGTGTCCTTATCGTAGAGGAGATATAAACATGCTGGAAAGAATATAAAAAAAGAGCGTCAAAGCTGATAGTGGGATTCCAGAATTACAGTTATGAGGAAAGACTCAGAAAAACCGGCTTATAGTGTCTAGAAAAGAAGAATTCGAGGTGACTTAATACAAGTTTTTTAAGTAAAATGTAAAGTAACCCAAAGCATTACTACCATAGGGGTGTGAGGTGTTAGCGATCTCACATTTCAAAGGCTGGGCTAAATGAGGGCGGTAGTCATCTCCTCTCCCTCGTCGCTTTTACTTCCAGGACTGATCCGGGACCCAATTAAGGCTGGGTCGACCCGGTGGCCGTTGATTATGAAAAAAACATTTCCGCCTCAACTGGGTATGAACCCAGGACCACTCAGATGCGAAGCCAGCTGGCTAACCACTGCGACAAATTAAACTATAGCACGTTCTTCAGAATACAGCTGCCTACCAAAACAAGAGGACACAGTCCCAAATTAATCAAAGAAAGATCCAGATTAGAAACCAGGAAATATTGTGTTATTCAGAGAGTGGTGAATGCTTGGAATGCATTTCTGCATGAAATAGTGGATGCACGGTCAATTAATAAATTGAAGAAAAGATTGAATGCGCATAGTATTATTTAGATCAAGTGAAGTTCAAGAAACTGGTTGTATACAGACTCTGCAGAGTAATCTAAACCAGTTTAAGACGTTAAGTTAAAAAAAGAATAAATAGATCGAAGCTGCATTAGTAACGAAGTTCAAACGTGGATACAAAACACATATAGGTGAAGACTCAAAGACCGCACCAGGGGACAAACACATATAGCCAGGTGAAGGCCCAATGACCGCATCAGGGAACAAACACATATAGCCAGGTGAAGGCCCAATGACCGCATCAGGGGACAAACACATATAGCCAGTTGAAGGCCCGATGACCGCACCAGGGGACAAACACATATACGTGAAGGCTCAATGACCGCACCAGGGAACAAACACAAATAGGTGAAGGCACAATGACCGCATCAGGGGACAAACACATATAGCCAGGTGAAAGCCCAATGATCGCACCAGGACAAACACATATAGCCAGGTGAAGGCCCTATGATCGCACCAGGACAAACACATATAGCCAGGTGAAAGCCCAATGACCGCACCAGGGGACTAAAAAAAATAGGTGAAGGCTCAATGACCGCACCAGGACAAACACATATAGCCAGGTGAAAGCACAATGATCGCACCAGGACAAACACATATAGGTGAAGGCACAATGACCGCACCAGGACAAACACATATAGCTAGGTAAAGGCGCAATGATCGCACCAGGAAAAACACATATAGCTAGGTGAAGGCCCCATGATCGCACCAGGACAAACACATATAGCTACGAGGAGGCCCAAAGATCGCACCAGGACAAATACATATAGGTGAAGGCTAAATGATCGCATCAGGGGACAAACACATAAAGCCAGGTGAAGGCACAATGATCGCACAGGACAAACACATATAGCCAGGTGAAGGCCCAATTACCGCACCAGTGGACAAAAACATATAGGTGAAGGCTCAATGACCGCACCAGGACAAACACATACAGCAAGGTGAAGGCACAATGATCGCACCAGGACAAACACATATAGCTAGGTGAAGGCCCAATGATCGCACCAGGACAAACACATATAGCTAGGTGAAGGCCCAATGATCGCACCAGGACAAACACATATAGCTAGGTGAAGGCCCAATGATCGCACCAGGACAAACACATATAGCTAGGTGAAGGCTCAATGATCGCATCAGGAGACAAACACATATAGCGAGGTGAAGACCCAATGATCGCACCAGGGGACAAACACATATAGCCAGGTGAAGGCACAATGATCGCACCAGGACAAACACATATAGGTGAAGGCACAATGACCGCACCAGGACAAACACATATAGCTAGGTGAAGGCGCAATGATCGCACCAGGAAAAGCACATATAGCTAGGTGAAGGCCCCATGATCGCACCAGGATCATCACATATAGCTACGTGGAGGCCCAATGATCGCACCAGGACAAATACATATAGGTGAAGGCTCAATGATCGCATCAGGGGACAAACACATAAAGCCAGGTGAAGGCCCAATGATCACACCAGGACAAACACATATAGCCAGGTGAAGGCACAATGATCGCACAGGACAAACACATATAGCCAGGTGAAGGCCCAATGACCGCACCAGTGGACAAAAACATATAGGTGAAGGCTCAATGACCGCACCAGGACAAACACATATAGGTGAAAGCAAAATGACCGCACCAGGACAAACACATATAGCTAGGTGAAGGCCCAATGATCGCACCAGGACAAACACATATAGCTAAGTGAAGGCCCAATGATCGCACCAGGACAAACACATATAGGTGAAGGCTCAATGATCGCATCAGGGGACAAACACATATAGCCAGGTGAAGGCCCAATGATCGCACCAGGGGACAAACACATATACGTGAAGGCTCAATGACCGCACCAGGGAACAAACACATATAGGTGAAGGCACAATGATCGCACCAGGACAAACACATATAGGTGAAGGCTCAATGATCGCATCTGGGGAAAAACACATATAGCCAGGTGAAGGCCCAATGATCGCACAAGGACAAACACATATAGCCAGGTGAAGGCCCAATGATCGCACCAGGACAAACACATATAGCAAGGTGAAGGCCCAATGATCGCACCAGAACAAACACATATAGGTGAAGGCACAATGACCGCACCAGGACAAACACATATAGCTAGGTGAAGGCGCAATGATCGCACCAGGACAAACACAAATAGCTAGGTGAAGGCCCAATGATCGCACCAGGGCAAACACATATAGGTGAAGGCTCAATGATTGCATCAGGGGACAAACACATATAGCCAAGTGAAGGCCCAATGATCGCACCAGGACAAACACATATAGCCAGGTGAAGGCCCAATGATCGCACCAGGACAAACACATATAGCCAGGTGAAGGCCCAATGACCGCACCAGGGGACAAAAACATATAGGTGAAGGCTCAATGACCGCACCAGGACAAACACATATAGCTAGGTGAAGGCACAATGATCGCACCAGGACAAACACATATAGGTGAAGGCACAATGACCGCACTATGACAAACACATACAGCTAGGTGAAGGCCCAATGATCGCACCAGGACAAACACATAAAGCTAGGTGAAGGCCCAATGATCGCACCAGGACAAACATATATAGCTAGTTGAAGGCCCAATGATCGCACCAGGACAAACACATATAGCTAGGTGAAAGCCCAATGATCGCAACAGGACAAACACATATAGCTAGGTGAAGGCCCAATGATCGCACCAGGACAAACACATATAGCTAGGTGAAGGCCCAATGATCGCACCAGGACAAACACATATAGCCAGGTGAAGGCCCAATGATCGCACCAGGGGACAAACACATATACGTGAAGGATCAATGACCGCACCAGGGAGCAAACACATATAGGTGAAGGCTCAATGATCGCATCAGGGGACAAATACATATAGCCAGATGAAGGCCCAACGATCGCACCAGGACAAACACATATAGCCAGGTGAAGGCCCAATGATCCAACCAGGACAAACACATATAGCCAGGTGAAGGCCCAATGATCGCACCAGGACAAACACATATAGCCAGGTGAAGGCCCAATGACCGCACCAGGGGACAAAAACATATAGGTGAAGGCTCAATGAACGCACCAGGACAAAGACATATAGCTAGGTGAAGGCACAATTATCGCACCAGGACAAACACATATAGGTGAAGGCACAATGACCGCACTAGGACAAACACATATAGCTAGGTGAAGGCCCAATGATCGCACCAGGACAAACACATAAAGCTAGATGAAGGCCCAATGATCGCACCAGGACAAACATATATAGCTAGGTGAAGACCCAATGATCGCACCAGGACAAACACATATAGCTAGGTGAAGGCCCAATGATCGCAACAGGACAAACACATATAGCTAGGTGAAGGCCCAATGATCGCACCAGGACAAACACATATAGCCAGGTGATAGCCCAATGATCGCACCAGGGGACAAACACATATACGTGAAGGATCAATGACCGCACCAGGGAACAAACACATATAGGTGAAGGCACAATGATCGCACCAGGACAAACACATATAGGTGAAGGCTCAATGATCGCATCACGGGACAAATACATATAGCCAGATGAAGGCCCAATGATCGCACCAGGACAAACACATATAGCCAGGTGAAGGCCAAATGATCGCACCAGGACAAACACATATAGCCAGGTGAAGGCCCAATGATCGCACCAGGACAAACACATATAGCCAGGTGAAGGCCCAATGACCGCACCAGGGGACAAAAACATATAAGTGAAGGCTCAATGACCGCACCAGGACAAACACATATAGCTAGGTGAAGGCGCAATGATCGCACCAGGACAAACACAAATAGCTAGGTGAAGGTCCAATGATCGCACCAGGACAAACACATATAGCTAGGTGAAGGCCCAATGATCGCACCAGGGCAAACACATATAGGTGAAGGCTCAATGATCGCATCAGGGAACAAACACATATAGCCAGGTGAAGGCCCAATGATCGCACCAGAACAAACACATATAGCTAGGTGAAGGCCCAATGATCGTACCAGGACAAACACATATAGCCAGGTGAAGGCTTAATGATCGCACCAGGACAAACACATATAGCCAGGTGAAGGCCCAATGACCGCACCAAGGGACAAAAACATATAGGTGAAGGCTCAATGACCGCACCAGGACAGACACATATAGCTAGGTGAAGGCACATTATCGCACCAGGACAAACACATATAGGTGAAGGCACAATGACCGCACCAGGACAAACAAATATAGCTAGGTGAAGGCGCAATGATCGCAACAGGACAAACACATATAGCTCAGTGAAGGCCCAATGATCGCACAAGGACAAACACATATAGCTAGGTTAAGGCCCAATGATCGCACCAGGACAAACACATATAGCTAGGTGAAGGCCTAATGATCGCACCAGGACAAACACATATAGCTAGGTGAAGGCCCAATGATCGCACCAGGACAAACACATATAGGTGAAGGCTCAATGATCGCATCAGGGGACAAACACATAAAGCCAGGTGAAGGCCCAATGATCGCACCAGGGGACAAACACATATACGTGAAGGCTCAATGACCGCACCAGGACAAACACATATAGGTGAAGGCTCAATGATCGCATCAGGGGACAAACACATATAGCCAGGTGAAGGCTTAATGATCGCACCAGGACAAACACATATAGCCAGCTGAAGGCCCAATGACCGCACCAAGGGACAAAAACATATAGGTGAAGGCTCAATGACCGCACCAGGACAAACACATATAGCTAGGTGAAGGCACAATGATCGCACCAGGACAAACACATATAGCTAGGTGAAGGCCCAAAGATCGCACCAAGACAAACACATAAAGCTAGGTGAAGGCCCAATGATCGCACCAGTACAAACATATATAGCTAGGTGAAGGCCCAATAATCGCACCAGGACAAACACATATAGCTAGGTGAAGGCCCAATGATCGCAACAGGACAAACACATATAGCTAGGTGCAGGCCCAATGATCGCACCAGGACAAACACATATAGCTAGGTGAAGGCCCAATGATCGCACCAGGACAAACACATATAGCCAGGTGAAGGCCCAATGATCGCACCAGGGGACAAACACATATACGTGAAGGATCAATGACCGCACCAGGGAGCAAACACATATAGGTGAAGGCTCAATGATCGCATCAGGGGATAAATACATATAGCCAGATGAAGGCCCAATGATCCAACCAGGACAAACACATATAGCCAGGTGAAGGCCCAATGATCGCACCAGGACAAACACATATAGCCAGGTGAAGGCCCAATGACCGCACCAGGGGACAAAAACATATAGGTGAAGGCTCAATGAACGCACCAGGACAAAGACATATAGCTAGGTGAAGGCACAATGATCGCACCAGGACAAACACATATAGGTGAAGGCACAATGACCGCACTAGGACAAACACATATAGCTAGGTGAAGGCCCAATGATCGCACCAGGACAAACACATAAAGCTAGATGAAGGCCCAATGATCGCACCAGGACAAACATATATAGCTAGGTGAAGACCCAATGATCGCACCAGGACAAACACATATAGCTAGGTGAAGGCCCAATGATCGCACCAGGACAAACACATATAGCCAGGTGATAGCCCAATGATCGCACCAGGGGACAAACACATATACGTGAAGGATCAATGACCGCACCAGGGAACAAACACATATAGGTGAAGGCACAATGATCGCACCAGGACAAACACATATAGGTGAAGGCTCAATGATCGCATCACGGGACAAATACATATAGCCAGATGAAGGCCCAATGATCGCACCAGGACAAACACATATAGCCAGGTGAAGGCCCAATGATCGCACCAGGACAAACACATATAGCCAGGTGAAGGCCCAATGATCGCACCAGGACAAACACATATAGCCAGGTGAAGGCCCAATGACCGCACCAGGGGACAAAAACATATAAGTGAAGGCTCAATGACCGCACCAGGACAAACACATATAGCTAGGTGAAGGCGCAATGATCGCACCAGGACAAACACAAATAGCTAGGTGAAGGCCCAATGATCGCACCAGGACAAACACATATAGCTAGGTGAAGGCCCAATGATCGCACCAGGGCAAACACATATAGGTGAAGGCTCAATGATCACATCAGGGAAAAAACACATATAGCCAGGTGAAGGCCCAATGATCGCACCAGAACAAACACATATAGCTAGGTGAAGGCCCAATGATCGCACCAGGACAAACACATATAGCCAGGTGAAGGCTTAATGATCGCACCAGGACAAACACATATAGCCAGGTGAAGGCCCAATGATCGCACCAGGACAAACACATATAGGTGAAGGCACAATGACCGCACCAGGACAAACAAATATAGCTAGGTGAAGGCGCAATGATCGCAACAGGACAAACACATATAGCTCAGTGAAGGCCCAATGATCGCACCAGGACAAACACATATAGCTAGGTTAAGGCCCAATGATCGCACCAGGACAAACACATATAGCTAGGTGAAGGCCTAATGATCGCACCAGGACAAACACATATAGCTAGGTGAAGGCCCAATGATCGCACCAGGACAAACACATATAGGTGAAGGCTCAATGATCGCATCAGGGGACAAACACATAAAGCCAGGTGAAGGCCCAATGATCGCACCAGGGGACAAACACATATACGTGAAGGCTCAATGACCGCACCAGGACAAACACATATAGGTGAAGGCTCAATGATCGCATCAGGGGACAAACACATATAGCCAGGTGAAGGCTTAATGATCGCACCAGGACAAACACATATAGCCAGGTGAAGGCCCAATGACCGCACCAAGGGACAAAAACATATAGGTGAAGGCTCAATGACCGCACCAGGACAAACACATATAGCTAGGTGAAGGCACAATGATCGCACCAGGACAAACACATATAGCTAGGTGAAGGCCCAAAGATCGCACCAAGACAAACACATAAAGCTAGGTGAAGGCCCAATGATCGCACCAGTACAAACATATATAGCTAGGTGAAGGCCCAATAATCGCACCAGGACAAACACATATAGCTAGGTGAAGGCCCAATGATCGCAACAGGACAAACACATATAGCTAGGTGCAGGCCCAATGATCGCACCAGGACAAACACATATAGCTAGGTGAAGGCCCAATGACCGCACCAGGACAAACACATATAGCTAGGTGAAGGCCCAATGATCGCACCAGGGGACAAACACATATACGTGAAGGATCAATGACCGCACCAGGGAACAAACACATATAGGTGAAGGCACAATGATCGCACCAGGACAAACACAAATAGGTGAAGGCTCAATGATCGCATCGGGGGACAAATACATATAGCCAGATGAAGGACCAATGATCGCACCCGGACAAACACATACAGGCAGGTGAAGGCCCAATGATCGCACCAGGACAAACACATATATCCAGGTGAAGGCCCAATGATCGCACAAGGACAAACACATATAGCCAGGTGAAGGCCCAATGACCGCACCAGGGGACAAAATCATATAGGTGAAGGCACAATGACCGCACCAGGACAAACACAAATAGCTAAGTGAAGGCGCAATGATCGCAACAGGACAAACACATATAGCTAGGTGAAGGCCCAATGATTGCACCAGGACAAACACATATAGGCGAAGGCTCAATGATCGCATCAGGGCACAAATACATATAACCAGGTGAAGGCCCAATGATCGCATCAGGGGACAAACACATATACGTGAAGGCTCAACGACCGCACCAGTGAACAAACACATATAGGTGAGGGCACAATGACCGCACCAGGACAAACACATATAGCTCGGTGAAGGCGCAATGATCGCACCAGGACAAACACATATAGCTAGGTGAAGGCCCAATGATCGCACAAGGACAAACACATATAGCTAGGTGAAGGCCCAATGATCGCACCAGGACAAACACATATAGCTAGGTGAAGGCCCAATGATCGCACCAGGACAAACACATATAGCTAGGTGAAGGCGCAATGATCGCACCAGGACAAACACATATAGCCAGGTGAAGGCCCAATGATCGCACCAGGGGACAAACACATATACGTGAAGGATCAATGACCGCACCAGGGAACAAACACATATAGGTGAAGGCACAATGATCGCACCAGGACAAACACAAATAGGTGAATGCTCAATGATCGCATCAGGGGACAAATACATATAGCCAGATGAAGGACCAATGATCGCACCCGGACAAACACATATAGAAAGGTGAAGGCCCAATGATCGCACCAGGACAAACACATATAGCCAGGTGAAGGCCCAATGATTGCACAAGGACAAGCACATATAGCCAGGTGAAGGCCCAATGACCGCACCAGGGGACAAAATCATATAAGTGAAGGCTCAATGACCGCACCAGGAAAAACACATATAGCCAGGTGAAGGCACAATGATCGCACCAGGACAAACACATATAGGTGAAGGCACAATGACCGCACCAGGACAAACACAAATAGCTAAGTGAAGGCGCAATTATCGCACCAGGACAAACACATATAGCTAGGTGAAGGCCCAATGATCGCACCAGGACAAACACATATAGGTGAAGGCTCAATGATCGCATCAGGGGACAAACACATATAACCAGGTGAAGGCCCAATGATCGCATCAGGGGACAAACACATATACGTGAAGGCTCAACGACCGCACCAGTGAACAAACACATATAGGTGAGGGCACAATGATCGCACCAGGACAAACACATATAGGTGAAGGCTCAACGATCGCATCAGGGGACAAACACATATAGCCAGGTGAAGGCCCAATGATCGCACAATGACAAAAACATATAGCCAGGTGAAATCCCAATGACCGCACCAGGGGACAAAATCATATAAGTGAAGGCTCAATGACCGCACCAGGACAAACACATATAGCCAGGTGAAGGCACAAGGATCGCACCAGGACAAACACATATAGGTGAAGGCACAATGATCGCATCAGCGGACAAACACATATAACCAGGTGAAGGCTCAATGATCGCACCAGGGGACAAACACATATACGTGAAGGCTCAATGACCGCACCAGGGAACAAACACATTTAGGTGAAGGCAAAATGATCGCACCAGGACAAACACATATAGGTGAAGGCTCAATGATCGCACCAGGACAAACACATATAGGTGAAGGCACAATGACCGCACCAGGACAAACACATATAGCTAGGTGAAGGCGCAATGATCGCACCAGGACAAACACAAATAGCTATGTGAAGGCTCAATGATCGCACCAGGACAAACACATATAGCTAGGTGAAGGCCTAATGATCGCACAAGGGCAAACACATATAGGTGAAGGCTCAATGATCGCATCAGGGGACTAACACATATAGCCAGGTGAAGGCCCAATGATCGCACCAGGACAAACACATATAGCTAGGTGAAGGCCCAATGATCGCACCAGGACAAACACATATAGCCAGGTGAAGGCCCAATGATCGCACCAGGGGACAAACACATATACGTCAAGGATCAATGACCGCACCAGGGAACAAACACATATAGGTGAAGGCACAATGATCGCACCAGGAAAAACTCAAATAGGTGAAGGCTCAATGATCGCATCAGGGGACAAATACATATAGCCAGATGAAGGACCAATGATCGCACCCGGACAAACACATATAGCCAGGTGAAGGCCCAATGATCGCACCAGGACAAACACATATAGCCAGGTGAAGGCCCAATGATCGCACAAGGACAAACACATATAGCCAGGTGAAGGCCCAATGACAGCACCAGGGGACAAAATCAGATAAGTGAAGGCTCAATGACCGCACCAGGACAAACACATATAGCCAGGTGTAGGCACAATGATCGCACCAGGACAAACACATATAGGTGAAGGCACAATGACCGCACCAGGACAAACACAAATAGCTAAGTGAAGGCGCAATGATCGCACCAGGACAAACACATATAGCTAGGTGAAAGCCCAATGATCGCACCAGGACAAACACATATAGGTGAAGGCTCAATGATCGCATCAGGGGACAAACACATAAAACCAGGTGAAGGCCCAATGATCGCATCAGGGGACAAACACATATACTTGAAGGCTCAACGACTGCACCAGTGAACAAACACATATAGGTGAGGGCACAATGATCGCACCAGGACAAACACATATAGGTGAAGTCTCAATGATCGCATCAGGGGACAAACACATATAGCCAGGTGAAGGCCCGATGATCGCAACAGGACAAACACATATAGCCAGGTGAAGGCCCAATGACCGCAGCATGACAAACACATATAGCAAGGTGAAAGCACAATGATCGCACCAGGACAAACACATATAGGTGAAGGCACAATGACCGCACCAGGACAAACACAAATAGCTAAGTGAAGGCGCAATGATCGCACCAGGACAAACACATATAGCTAGGTGAAGGCCCAATGATCGCACCAGGACAAACACATATAGGTGAAGGCTCAATAATCGCATCAGGGGACAAACACATATAACCAGGTGAAGGCACAATGACCGCACCAGGACAAACACATATAGCTAGGTGAAGGCGCAATGATCGCACCAGGACAAACACATATAGCTCGGTGAAGGCCCAATGATCGCACAAGGACAAATACATATAACTAGGTGAAGGCCCAATGATCGCACAAGGACAAACACATATAGCTAGGTAAAGGCCCAAGGATCGCACCAGGACAAACACATATAGCTAGTTGAAGGCCCAATGATCGCACCAGGACAAACACATATAGCTAGGTGAAGGCCCAATGATCGCACCAGGACAAACACATAAAGCTAGGTGAAGGCCCAATGATCGCACCAGGACAAAAATAAATAGCTAGGTGAAGGCCCAATGATCGCACCAGGACAAACACATATAGCTAGGTGAAGGCCCAATGATCGCAACAGGACAAACACATATAGCTAGGTGAAGGCCCAATGATCGCACCAGGACAAACACATATAGCTAGGTGAAGGCCCAATGATCGCACCAGGACAAACACATATAGCCAGGTAAAGGCCCAATGATCGCACAAGGGGACAAACACATATACGTGAAGGATCAATGACCGCACCAGGGAACAAACACATATAGGTGAAGGCACAATGATCGCACCAGGACAAACAGAAATAGGTGAAGGCTCAATGATCGCATCAGGGGACAAATACATATAGCCAGATGAACGACCAATGATCGCACCCGGACAAACACATATAGCCAGGTGAAGGCCCAATGATCGCACAAGGACAAACACATATAGCCAGGTGAAGGCCCAATGACCGCACCAGGGGACAAAATCATATAAGTGAAGGCTCAATGACCGCACCAGGACAAACACATATAGCCAGGTGAAGGCACAAGGATCGCACCAGGACAAACACATATAGGTGAAGGCACAATGACCGCACCAGGACAAAACACAAATAGCTAAGTGAAGGCGCAATGATCGCACCAGGACAAACACATATAGCTAGGTGAAAGCCCAATGATCGCACCAGGACAAACACATATAAGTGAAGGCTCAATGATCGCATCAGGGGACAAACACATATAACCAGGTGAAGGCCCAATGATCACATCAGGGGACAAACACATATACGTGAAGGCTCAACGACCGCACCAGTGAACAAACACATATAGCTGAGGGCACAATGATCGCACCAGGACAAACACATATAAGTGAAGGCTCAATGATCGCATCAGGGGACAAACACATATAGCCAGGTGAAGGCCCAATGATCGCACCAGGACAAACACATATAGCCAGGTGAAGGCCCAATGACCGCAGCAGGACAAACAAATATAGCAAGGTGAAAGCACAATGATCGCACCAGGACAAACACATATAGGTGAAGGCACAATTACCGCACCAGGACAAACACATATAGCTAGGTGAAGGCGCAATGATCGCACCAGGACAAACACATATAGCACGGTGAAGGCCCAATGATCGCACAAGGACAAATACATATAGCTAGGTGAAGGCCCAATGATCGCACAAGGACAAACACATATAGCTAGGTGAAGGCCCAAGGATCGCACCAGAACAAACACATTTAGCTAGTTGAAGGCCCAATGATCGCACCAGGACAAACACATATAGCTAGGTGAAGGCCCAATGATCGCACCAGGACAAACACATATAGCTAGGTGAAGGCCTAATGATCGCACCAGGACAAACACATAAAGCTAGGTGAAGGCCCAATGATCGCACCAGGACAAACATATATAGCTAGGTGAAGGCACAATGATCGCACCAGGACAAACACATATAGCCAGGTGAAGGCCCAATGACCGCAGCAGGACAAACACATATAGCAAGGTGAAAGCACAATGATCGCACCAGGACAAACACATATAGGTGAAGGCACAATGACCGCACCAGGACAAACACATATAGCTAGGTGAAGGCGCAATGATCGCACCAGGACAAACACATATAGCTCGGTGAAGGCCCAATGATCGCACAAGGACAAATACATATAGCTAGGTGAAGGCCCAATGATCGCACAAGGACAAACACATATAGCTAGGTGAAGGCCCAAGGATCGCACCAGGACAAACACATATAGCTAGGTGAAGGCCCAATGATCGCAACAGGACAAACACATATAGCTAGGTGAAGGCCCAATGATCGCACCAGGACAAACACATATAGCTAGGTGAAGGCCCAATGATCGCACCAGGACACACATATAGCCAGGTGAAGGCCCAATGATCGCACCAGGGGACAAACACATATACGTGAAGGATCAATGACCGCACCAGGGAACAAACACATATAGGTGAAGGCACAATGATCGCACCAGGACAAACACAAATAGGTGAATGCTCAATGATCGCATCAGGGGACAAATACATATAGCCAGATGAAGGACCAATGATCGCACCCGGACAAACACATATAGCCAGGTGAAGGCCCAATGATCGCACCAGGACAAACACATATAGCCAGGTGAAGGCCCAATGATTGCACAAGGACAAGCACATATAGCCAGGTGAAGGCCCAATGACCGCACCAGGGGACAAAATCATATAAGTGAAGGCTCAATGAACGCACCAGGAAAAACACATATAGCCAGGTGAAGGCACAATGATCGCACCAGGACAAACACATATAGGTGAAGGCACAATGACCGCACCAGGACAAACACAAATAGCTAAGTGAAGGCGCAATTATCGCACCAGGACAAACACATATAGCTAGGTGAAGGCCCAATGATCGCACCAGGACAAACAAATATAGGTGAAGGCTCAATGATCGCATCAGGGGACAAACACATATAACCAGGTGAAGGCCCAATGATCGCATCAGGGGACAAACACATATACGTGAAGGCTCAACGACCGCACCAGTGAACAAACACATATAGGTGAGGGCACAATGATCGCACCAGGACAAACACATATAGGTGAAGGCTCAATGATCGCATCAGCGGACAAACACATATAACCAGGTGAAGGCCCAATGATCGCATCAGGGGACAAACACATATACGTGAAGGCCCAATGATCGCACCAGAACAAACACATATAGCCAGGTGAAGGCCCAATGACCGCAGCAGGACAAACACATATAGCAAGGTGAAAGCACAATGATCGCACCAGGACAAACACATATAGGTGAAGGCACAATGACCGCACCAGGACAAACACATATAGCTATGTGAAGGCGCAATGATCGCACCAGGACAAACACATATAGCTCGGTGAAGGCCCAATGATCGCACAAGGACAAATACATATAGCTAGGTGAAGGCCCAATGATCGCACCAGGACAAACACATATAGCTAGGTGAAGGCCCAAGGATCGCACCAGGACAAACAGATTTAGCTAGTTGAAGGGCCAATGATCGCACCAGGACAAACACATATAGCTAGGTGAAGGCCCAATGATCGCACCAGGACAAACACATATAGGTAGGTGAAGGCCCAATGATCGCACCAGGACAAACACATAAAGCTAGGTGAAGGCCCAATGATCGCACCAGGACAAACATATATAGCTAGGTGAAGGCCCAATGATCGCACCAGGACAAACACATATAGCCAGGTGAAGGCCCAATGACCGCAGCAGGACAAACACATATAGCAAGGTGAAAGCACAATGATCGCACCAGGACAAACACATATAGGTGAAGGCACAATGACCGCACCAGGACAAACACATATAGCTAGGTGAAGGCGCAATGATCGCACCAGGACAAACACATATAGCTCGGTGAAGGCCCAATGATCGCACAAGGACAAATACATATAGCTAGGTGAAGGCCCAATGATCGCACAAGGACAAAAACATATAGCTAGGTGAAGGCCCAAGGATCGCACCAGGACAAACACATATAGCTAGTTGAAGGCCCAATGATCGCACCAGGACAAACACATATAGCTAGGTGAAGGCCCAATGATCGCACCAGGACAAACACATAAAGCTAGGTGAAGGCCCAATGATCGCACCAGGACAAACATATATAGCTAGGTGAAGGCCCAATGATCGCACCAGGACAAACACATATAGCTAGGTGAAGGCCCAATGATCGCAACAGGACAAACACATATAGCTAGGTGAAGGCCCAATGATCGCACCAGGACAAACACATATAGCTAGGTGAAGGCCCAATGATCGAACCAAGAAAAACACATATAGCCAGGTGAAGGCCCAATGATCGCACCAGGGGACAAACACATATACGTGAAGGATCAATGACCGCACCAGGGAAAAAACACATATAGGTAAAGGCACAATGATCGCACCAGGACAAACACAAATAGGTGAAGGCTCAATGATCGCATCAGGGGACAAATACATATAGCCAGATGAAGGACCAATGATCGCACCCGGACAAACACATATAGCCAGGTGAAGGCCCAATGATCGCACCAGGACAAACACATATAGCCAGGTGAGGGCCCAATGATCGCACAAGGACAAGCACATATAGCCAGGTGAAGGCCCAATGACCGCACCAGGGGTGAAAATCATATAAGTGAAGGCTCAATGACTGCACCAGGACAAACACATATAGCTAGGTGAAGGCACAATGATCGCACCAGGACAAACACATATAGCCAGGTGAAGGCACAATGATCGCACCAGGACAAACACATATAGCCAGGTGAAGGCACAATGACCGCACCAGGACAAACACAAATAGCTAAGTGAAGGCGCAATGATCGCACCAGGACAAACACATATAGGTGAAGGCTCAATGATCGCATCAGGGGACAAACACATATAACCAGGTGAAGGCCCAATGGTCGCATCAGGGGACAAACACATATACGTGAAGGCTCAACGACCGCACCAGTGAACAAACACATATAGGTGAGGGCACAATGATCGCACCAGGACAAACACATATAGGTGAAGGCTCAATGATCGCATCAGGGGACAAACACATATAGCTAGGTGAAGGCCCAATGATCGCACCAGGACAAACACATATAGCCAGATGAAGGCCCAATGACCGCAGCAGGACAAACACATATAGCAAGGTGAAAGCACAATGATCGCACCAGGACAAACACATATAGGTGAAGGCACAATTACCGCACCAGGACAAACACATATAGCTAGGTAAAGGCGCAATGATCGCACCAGGACAAACACATATAGCTCGGTGAAGGCCCAATGATCGCACAAGGACAAATGCATATAGCTAGGTGAAGGCCCAATGATCGCACAAGGACAAACACATATAGCTAGGTGAAGGCCCAAGGATCGCACCAGGACAAACACATATAGCTAGTTGAAGGCCCAATGATCGCACCAGGACAAACACATATAGCTAGGTGAAGGCCCAATGATCGCCCCAGGACAAACACATAAAGCTAGGTGAAGGCCCAATGATCGCACCAGGACAAACATATATAGCTAGGTGAAGGCCCAATGATCGCACCAGGACAAACACATATAGCTAGGTGAAGGCCCAATGATGGCAACAGGACAAACACATATAGGTAGGTGAAGGCCCAATGATCGCACCAGGACAAACACATATAGCTAGGTGAAGGCCCAATGATCGCACCAGGACAAACACATATAGCCAGGTGAAGGCCCAATGATCGCACCAGGGGACAAACACATATACGTGAAGGATCAATGACCGCACCAGGGAACAAACACATATAGGTGAAGGCACAATGATCGCACCAGGACAAACACAAATAGGTGAAGGCTCAATGATCGCATCAGGGGACAAATACATATAGCCAGATGAAGGACCAATGATCGCACCCAGACAAACACATATAGCCAGGTGAAGGCCCAATGATCGCACAAGGACAAACACATATAGCCAGGTGAAGGCCCAATGACCGCTGAGGGGACAAAATCATATAAGTGAAGGCTCAATGACCGCACCAGGACAAACACATATAGCCAGGTGAAGGCACAAGGATTGCACCAGGACAAACACATATAGGTGAAGGCACAATGACCGCACCAGGACAATAACAAATAGCTAAGTGAAGGCGCAATGATCGCACCAGGACAAACACATATAGCTAGGTGAAGGCCCAATGATCGCACCAGGACAAACACATATAGGTGAAGGCTCAATGATCGCATCAGGGGACAAACACATATAACCAGGTGGAGGCCCAATGATCGCATCAGGGGACAAACACATATACGTGAAGGCTCAACGACCGCACCAGTGAATAAACACATATAGGTGAGGGCACAATGATCGCACCAGGACAAACACATATAGGTGAAGGCTCAATGATCGCATCAGGGGACAAACACATATAGCCAGGTGAAGGCCCAATGATCGCACCAGGACAAACACATATAGCCAGGTGAAGGCCCAATGACCGCAGCAGGACAAACACATATAGCAAGGTGAAAGCACAATGATCGCACCAGGACAAACACATATAGGTGAAGGCACAATTACCGCACCAGGACAAAAACATATAGCTAGGTGAAGGCGCAATGATCGCACCAGGACAAACACATATAGCTCGGTGAAGGCCCAATGATCGCACAGAGACAAATACATATAGCTAGGTGAAGGCCCAATGATCGCACAAGGACAAACACATATAGCTAGGTGAAGGCCCAAGGATCGCACCAGGACAAACACATATAGCTAGGTGAAGGCCCAATGATCGCACCAGGACAAACACATATAGCTAGGTGAAGGCCCAATGATCGCACTAGGACAAACACATAAAGCTAGGTGAAGGCCCAATGATCGCACCAGGACAAACATATATAGCTAGGTGAAGGCCCAATGATCGCACCAGGACAAACACATATAGCCAGGTGAAGGCCCAATGACCGCAGCAGGACAAACACATATAGCAAGGTGAAAGCACAATGATCACACCAGGACAAACACATATAGGTGAAGGCACAATGACCGCACCAGGACAAACACATATAGCTAGGTGAAGGCGCAATGATCGCACTAGGACAAACACATATAGCTCGGTGAAGGCCCAATGATCGCACAAGGACAAAAACATATAGCTAGGTGAAGGCCCAATGATCGCACAAGGACAAACACATATAGCTAGTTGAAGGCCCAATGATCGCACCAGGACAAACACATATAGCTAGGTGAAGGCCCAATGATCGCACCAGGACAAACACATAAAGCTAGGTGAAGGCCCAATGATCGCACCAGGACAAACATATATAGCTAGGTGAAGGCCCAATGATCGCACCAGGACAAACACATATAGCTAGGTGAAGGCCCAATGATCGCAACAGGACAAACACATATAGCTAGGTGAAGGCCCAATGATCGCACCAGGACAAACACATATAGCTAGGCGAAGGCCCAATGATCGCACCAGGGGACAAACACATATACGTGAAGGATCAATGACCGCACCAGGGAAAAAACACATATAGGTGAAGGCACAATGATCGCACCAGGACAAACACAAATAGGTGAAGGCTCAATGATCGCATTAGGGGACAAATACATATAGCCAGATGAAGGACCAATGATCGCACCCGGACAAACACATATAGCCAGGTGAATGCCCAATGATCGCACTAGGACAAACACATATAGCCAGGTGAAGGCACAATGATCGCACCAGGACAAACACATATAGGTGAAGGCACAATGACCGCACCAGGACAACCACAAATAGCTAAGTGAAGGCGCAATGATCGCACCAGGACAAACACATATAGCTAGGTGAAGGCCCAATGATCGCACTAGGACAAACACATATAGGTAAAGGCTCAATGATCGCATCAGGGGACAAACACATATAACCCGGTGAAGGCCCAAGGATCGCATCAGGGGACAAACACATATACGTGAAGGCTCAACGACCGCACCAGTGAACAAACACATATAGGTGAGGGCACAATGATCGCACCAGGACAAACACATATAGGTGAAGGCTCAATGATCGCATCAGGGGACAAACACATATAGCCAGGTGAAGGCCCAATGATCGCACCAGGACAAACACATATAGCCAGGTGAAGGCCCAATGACCGCAGCAGGACAAACACATATAGAAAGATGAAAGCACAATGATCGCACCAGGACAAACACATATAGGTGAAGGCACAATGACCGCACCAGGACAAACACATATAGCTAGGTGAAGGCGCAATGATCGCACCAGGACAAACACATATAGCTCGGTGAAGGCCCAATGATCGCACAAGGACAAATACATATAGCTAGGTGAAGGCCCAATGATCGCACAAGGACAAACACATATAGCTAGGTGAAGGCCCAAGGATCGCACCAGGACAAACACATTTACCTAGTTGAAGGCCCAATGATCGCACCAGGACAAACACATATAGCTAGGTGAAGGCCCAATGATCGCACCAGGACAAACACATATAGCTAGGGGAAGGCCCAATGATCGCACCAGGACAAACACATATAGCTAGGTGAAGGCCCAATGATCGCAACAGGACAAACACGTATAGCCAGGTGAAGGCACAATGATCGCACCAGGACAAACACATATAGGTGTAGGCACAATGACCGCACCAGGACAAACACATATAGCTATGTAAAGGCGCAATGATCGCACCAGGACAAACACATATAGCTAGGTGAAGGCCCAATGTTCGCACTAGGACAAACACATATAGCTAGGGGAAGGCCCAATGATCGCACCAGGACAAACACATATAGCTAGGTGAAGGCCCAATGATCGCAACAGGACAAACACATATAGCTAGGTGAAAGCCCAATGATCGCACAAGGACAAACACATATAGCTAGGTGAAGGCCCAATGATCGCACCAGGACAAACACATATAGCTAGGTAAAGGCCCAATGATTGTACCAGAACAAACACATATAGCTAGGTGAAGGCCGAATGATCGCACCAGGACAAACATATATAGCTAGGTGAAGGCCCAATGATCACACCAGGACAAACACATATAGCTAGGTGAAGGCCCAATGATCGCAACAGGACAAACACATATAGCTAAGTGAAGGCCCAATGATCGCACCAGGACAAACACATATAGCCAGGTGAAGGCACAATGATCGCACCAGGACAAACACATATAGGTGAAGGCACAATGACCGCACCAGGACAAACACATATAGCTAGGTGAAGGCCCAATGATCGCACCAGGACAAACACATATAGCTAGGTGAAGGCCCAATGATCGCACCAGGACAAACACATATAGCTAGGTGAAGGCCCAATGATCGCACCAGGACAAACACATATAGCCAGGTGAAGGCCCAATGATCGCACCAGGGGACAAACACATATACGTGAAGGATCAATGACCGCACCAGGGAACAAACACATATAGGTGAAGGCACAATGATCGCACCAGGACAAACACATATAGCTAGGTGAAGGCCCAATGATCGCACCAGGACAAACACATATAGCTAGGTGAAGGCCCAATGATCGCACCAGGACAAACACATAAAGCTAGGTGAAGGCCCAATGATCGCACCAGGACAAACATATATAGCTAGGTGAAGGCCCAATGATCGCACCAGGACAAACACATATAGCCAGGTGAAGGCCCAATGACCGCAGCAGGACAAACACATATAGCAAGGTGAAAGCACAATGATCGCACCAGGACAAACACATATAGGTGAAGGCACAATGACCGCACCAGGACAAACACATATAGCTAGGTGAAGGCGCAATGATCGCACCAGGACAAACACATATAGCTCGGTGAAGGCCCAATGATCGCACAAGGACAAATACATATAGCTAGGTGAAGGCCCAATGATCGCACAAGGACAAAAACATATAGCTAGGTGAAGGCCCAAGGATCGCACCAGGACAAACACATATAGCTAGTTGAAGGCCCAATTATCGCACCAGGACAAACACATATAGCTAGGTGAAAGCCCAATGATCGCACCAGGACAAACACATAAAGCTAGGTGAAGGCCCAATGATCGCACCAGGACAAACATATATAGCTAGGTGAAGGCCCAATGATCGCACCAGGACAAACACATATAGCTAGGTGAAGGCCCAATGATCGCAACAGGACAAACACATATAGCTAGGTGAAGGCCCAATGATCGCACCAGTACAAACACATATAGCTAGGTGAAGGCCCAATGATCGCACCAGGAAAAACACATATAGCCAGGTGAAGGCCCAATGATCGCACCAGGGGACAAACACATATACGTGAAGGATCAATGACCGCACCAGGGAAAAAACACATATAGGTGAAGGCACAATGATCGCACCAGGACAAACACAAATAGGTGAAGGCTCAATGATCGCATCAGGGGACAAATACATATAGCCAGATGAAGGACCAATGATCGCACCCGGACAAACACATATAGCCAGGTGAAGGCCCAATGATCGCACCAGGACAAACACATATAGCCAGGTGAAGGCCCAATGATCGCACAAGGACAAGCACATATAGCCAGGTGAAGGCCCAATGACCGCACCAGGGGTGAAAATCATATAAGTGAAGGCTCAATGACTGCACCAGGACAAACACATATAGCTAGGTGAAGGCACAATGATCGCACCAGGACAAACACATATAGCAAGGTGAAGGCACAATGATCGCACCAGGACAAACACATATAGGTGAAGGCACAATGACCGCACCAGGACAAACACAAATAGCTAAGTGAAGGCGCAATGATCGCACCAGGACAAACACATATAGCTAGGTGAAGGCCCAATGATCGCACCAGGACAAACACATATAGGTGAAGGCTCAATGATCGCATCAGGGGACAAACACATATAACCAGGTGAAGGCCCAATGGTCGCATCAGGGGACAAACACATATACGTGAAGGCTCAACGACCGCACCAGTGAACAAACACATATAGGTGAGGGCACAATGATCGCACCAGGAGAAACACATATAGGTGAAGGCTCAATGATCGCATCAGGGGACAAACACATATAGCCAGGTGAAGGCCCAATGATCACACCAGGACAAACACATATAGCCAGATGAAGGCCCAATGACCGCAGCAGGACAAACACATATAGCAAGGTGAAAGCACAATGATCGCACCAGGACAAACACATATAGGTGAAGGCACAATTACCGCACCAGGACAAACACATATAGCTAGGTAAAGGCGCAATGATCGCACCAGGACAAACACATATAGCTCGGTGAAGGCACAATGATCGCACAAGGACAAATGCATATAGCTAGGTGAAGGCCCAATGATCGCACAAGGACAAACACATATAGCTAGGTGAAGGCCCAAGGATCGCACCAGGACAAACACATATAGCTAGTTGAAGGCCCAATGATCGCACCAGGACAAACACATATATCTAGGTGAAGGCCCAATGATCGCCCCAGGACAAACACATAAAGCTAGGTGAAGGCCCAATGATCGCACCAGGACAAACATATATAGCTAGGTGAAGGCCCAATGATCGCACCAGGACAAACACATATAGCTAGGTGAAGGCCCAATGATGGCAACAGGACAAACACATATAGGTAGGTGAAGGCCCAATGATCGCACCAGGACAAACACATATAGCTAGGTGAAGGCCCAATGATCGCACCAGGACAAACACATATAGCCAGGTGAAGGCCCAATGATCGCACCAGGGGACAAACACATATACGTGAAGGATCAATGACCGCACCAGAGAACAAACACATATAGGTGAAGGCACAATGATCGCACCAGGACAAACACAAATAGGTGAAGGCTCAATGATCGCATCAGGGGACAAATACATATAGCCAGATGAAGGACCAATGATCGCACCCAGACAAACACATATAGCCAGGTGAAGGCCCAATGATCGCACAAGGACAAACACATATAGCCAGGTGAAGGCCCAATGACCGCTGAGGGGACAAAATCATATAAGTGAAGGCTCAATGACCGCACCAGGACAAACACATATAGCCAGGTGAAGGCACAAGGATTGCACCAGGACAAACACATATATGTGAAGGCACAATGACCGCACCAGGACAATAACAAATAGCTAAGTGAAGGCGCAATGATCGCACCAGGACAAACACATATAGCTAGGTGAAGGCCCAATGATCGCACCAGGACAAACACATATAGCTCGGTGAAGGCCCAATGATCACACAAGGACAAAAACATATAGCTAGGTGAAGGCCCAATGATCGCACAAGGACAAACACATATAGCTAGTTGAAGGCCCAATGATCGCACCAGGACAAACACATATAGCTAGGTGAAGACCCAATGATCGCACCAGGACAAACACATAAAGCTAGGTGAAGGCCCAATGATCGCACCAGGACAAACATATATAGCTAGGTGAAGGCCCAATGATCGCACCAGGACAAACACATATAGCTAGGTGAAGGCCCAATGATCGCAACAGGACAAACACATATAGCTAGGTGAAGGCCCAATGATCGCACCAGGACAAACACATATAGCTAGGTGAAGGCCCAATGATCGCACCAGGGGACAAACACATATACGTGAAGGATCAATGACCGCACCAGGGAAAAAACACATATAGGTGAAGGCACAATGATCGCACCAGGACAAACACAAATAGGTGAAGGCTCAATGATCGCATTAGGGGATAAATACATATAGCCAGATGAAGGACCAATGATCGCACCCGGACAAACACATATAGCCAGGTGAAGGCCCAATGATCGCACTAGGACAAACACATATAGCCAGGTGAAGGCACAATGATCGCACCAGGACAAACACATATAGGTGAAGGCACAATGACCGCACCAGGACAAACACATATAGCTAGGTGAAGGCGCAATGATCGCACCAGGACAAACACATATAGCTAGGTGAAGGCCCAATGATCGCACTAGGACAAACACATATAGGTAAAGGCTCAATGATCGCATCAGGGGACAAACACATATAACCAGGTGAAGGCCCAATGATCGCATCAGGGGACAAACACATATACGTGAAGGCTCAACGACCGCACCAGTGAACAAACACATATAGGTGAGGGCACAATGATCGCACCAGGACAAACACATATAGGTGAAGGCTCAATGATCGCATCAGGGGACAAACACATATAGCCAGGTGAAGGCCCAATGATCGCACCAGGACAAACACATATAGCCAGGTGAAGGCCCAATGACCGCAGCAGGACAAACACATATAGAAAGATGAAAGCACAATGATCGCACCAGGACAAACACATATAGGTGAAGGCACAATGACCGCACCAGGACAAACACATATAGCTAGGTGAAGGCGCAATGATCGCACCAGGACAAACACATATAGCTCGGTGAAGGCCCAATGATCGCACAAGGACAAATACATATAGCTAGGTAAAGGCCCAATGATCGCACAAGGACAAACACATATAGCTAGGTGAAGGCCAAAGGATCGCACCGGGACAAACACATTTAGCTAGTTGAAGGCCCAATGATCGCACCAGGACAAACACATATAGCTAGGTGAAGGCCCAATGATCGCACCAGGACAAACACATATAGCTAGGGGAAGGCCCAATGATCGCACCAGGACAAACACATATAGCTAGGTGAAGGCCCAATGATCGCAACAGGACAAACACATATAGCCAGGTGAAGGCACAATGATCGCACCAGGACAAACACATATAGGTGTAGGCACAATGACCGCACCAGGACAAACACATATAGCTATGTGAAGGCGCAATGATCGCACCAGGACAAACACATATAGCTAGGTGAAGCCCCAATGTTCGCACTAGGACAAACACATATAGCTAGGTGAAGACCCAATGATCGCACAAGGACAAACACATATAGCTAGGTGAAGGACCAATGATCGCACCAGGACAAACACATATAGCTAGGTGAAGGCCCAATGATCGCACCAGGACAAACACATATAGCTAGGTGAAGGCCCAATGATCGCACCAGGAGAAACACATATAGCTAGGTGAAGGCCCAAGGATCGCACCAGGACAAACACATATAGCTAGGTGAAGGCCCAATCATCGCACCAGGACAAACACATATAGCTAGGTGAAGGCCCAATGATCGCAACAGGACAAACACATATAGCTAGGTGAAAGCCCAATGATCGCACAAGGACAAACACATATAGCTAGGTGAAGGCCCAATGATCGCACCAGGACAAACACATATAGCTAGGTAAAGGCCCAATGATTGTACCAGAACAAACACATATATCTAGGTGAAGGCCGAATGATCGCACCAGGACAAACATATATAGCTAGGTGAAGGCCCAATGATCACACCAGGACAAACACATATAGCTAGGTGAAGGCCCAATGATCGCAACAGGACAAACACATATAGCTAGGTGAAGGCCCAATCATCGCACCAGGACAAACACATATAGCCAGGTGAAGGCACAATGATCGCACCAGGACAAACACATATAGGTGAAGGCACAATGACCGCACCAGGACAAACACATATAGCTAGGTGAAGGCCCAATGATCGCAACAGGACAAACACATATAGCTAGGTGAAGGCCCAATGATCGCACCAGGACAAACACATATAGCTAGGTGAAGGCCCAATGATCGCACCAGGACAAACACATATAGCCAGGTGAAGGCCCAATGATCGCACCAGGGGACAAACACATATACGTGAAGGATCAATGACCGCACCAGGGAACAAACACATATAGGTGAAGGCACAATGATCGCACCAGGACAAACACATATAGGTGAAGGCTCAATGATCGCATCAGGGGACAAATACATATAGCCAGATGAAGGCCCAATGATCGCACCAGGACAAACACATATAGCCAGGTGAAGGCGCAATGATCGCACCAGGACAAACACATATAGCCAGGAGAAGGCCCAATGATCGCACAAGGACAAACACATATAGCCAGGTGAAGGCCCAATGACCGCACCAGGGGACAAAAACATATAAGTGAAGGCTCAATGACCGCACCAGGACAAACACATATAGCCAGGTGAAGGCACAATGATCGCACCAGGACAAACACATATAGGTGAAGGCACAATGATCGCATCAGGGGACAAACACATATAACCAGGTGAAGGCCCAATGATCGCTTCAGGGGACAAACACATAGACGTGAAGGCTCAACGACCGCACCAGTGAACAAACACATATAGGTGAGGGCACAATGATCGCACCAGGACAAACACATATTGGTGAAGGCTCAATGATCACATCAGGGGACAAACACATATAGCCAGGTGAAGGCCCAATGATCGCACCAGGACAAACACATATAGCTCGGTGAAGGCCCAATGATCGCACAAGGACAAATACATATAGCTAGGTGAAGGCCCAATGATCGCACCAGGACAAACACATATAGCTCGGTGAAGGCCCAATGATCGCACAAGGACAAATACATATAGCTAGGTGAAGGCCCAATGATCGCACAAGGACAAACACATATAGCTAGGTGAAGGCCCAATGATTGCACCAGGACAAACACATATAGCTAGTTGAAGGCCCAATGATCGCACCAGGACAAACACATATAGCTAGGTGAAGGCCCAATGATCGCACCAGGACAAACACATATAGCTAGGTGAAGGCCCAATGATCGCACCAGGACAAACACATATAGCTAGGTGAAGGCCCAATGATCGCAACAGGACAAACACATATAGCCAGGTGAAGGCACAATGATCGCACCAGGACAAACACATATAGGTGAAGGCACAATGACCGCACCAGGACAAACACATATAGCTATGTGAAGGCGCAATGATCGCACCAGGACAAACACATATAGCTAGGTGAAGGCCCAATGATCGCACTAGGACAAACACATATAGCTAGGTGAAGACCCAATGATCGCACAAGGACAAACACATATAGCTAGGCGAAGGCCCAATGATCGCACCAGGACAAACACATATAGCTAGGTGAAGGCCCAATGATCGCACCAGGACAAACACATATAGCTAGGTGAAGGCCCAATGATCGCACCAGGACAAACACATATAGCTAGGTGAAGGCCCAAGTATCGCACCAGGACAAGCACATATAGCTAGGTGACGGCCCAATGATCGCACCAGGACAAACACATATAGCTAGGTGAAGGCCCAATGATCGCACTAGGACAAACACATATAGGTGAAGGCTCAATGATCGGATCAGAGGACAAACACATATAGCCAGGTGAAGGCCCAATGATCGCATCAGGGGACAAACACATATACGTGAAGGCTCAACGACCTCACCAGGGAACAAACACATATAGGTGAAGGCACAATGATCGCACCAGGACAAACACATATAGGTGAAGGCTCAATGATCGCATCAGGAGACAAACTCATATAGCCAGGTGAAGGCCCAATGACCGCACCAGGACAAACACATATAGCCAGGTGAAGGCACAATGATCGCACCAGGACAAACACATATAGGTGAAGGCACAATGACCGCACCAGGACAAACACATATAGCTAGGTGAAGGCGCAATGATCGCACCAGGACAAACACATATAGCTAGGTGAAGGCCCAATGATCGCACCAGGACAAACACGTATAGCTAGGTGAAGGCCCAATGATCGCACAAGGACAAACACATATAGCTAGGTGAAGGCCCAATGATCGCACCAGGACAAACACATATAGCTAGGTGAAGGCCCAATGATCGCACCAGGACAAACACATATAGCTAGGTGAAGGCCCAATGATCGCACCAGGACAAACACATATAGCTAGGTGAAGGCCCAATGATCGCACCAGGACAAACACATATAGCTAGGTGAAGGCCCAATGATCGCAACAGGACAAACACATATAGCTAGGTGAAAGCCCAATGATCGCACAAGGACAAACACATATAGCTAGGTGAAGGCCCAATGATCGCACCAGGACAAACACATATAGCTAGGTAAAGGCCCAATGATTGTACCAGAACAAACACATATAGCTAGGTGAAGGCCGAATGATCGCACCAGGACAAACATATATAGCTAGGTGAAGGCCCAATGATCACACCAGGACAAACACATATAGCTAGGTGAAGGCCCAATGATCGCAACAGGACAAACACATATAGCTAGGTGAAGGCCCAATGATCGCACCAGGACAAACACATATAGCCAGGTGAAGGCACAATGATCGCACCAGGACAAACACATATAGGTGAAGGCACAATGACCGCACCAGGACAAACACATATAGCTAGGTGAAGGCCCAATGATCGCAACAGGACAAACACATATAGCTAGGTGAAGGCCCAATGATCGCACCAGGACAAACACATATAGCTAGGTGAAGGCCCAATGATCGCACCAGGACAAACACATATAGCCAGGTGAAGGCCCAATGATCGCACCAGGGGACAAACACATATACGTGAAGGATCAATGACCGCACCAGGGAACAAACACATATAGGTGAAGGCACAATGATCGCACCAGGACAAACACATAGAGGTGAAGGCTCAATGATCGCATCAGGGGACAAATACATATAGCCAGATGAAGGCCCAATGATCGCACCAGGACAAACACATATAGCCAGGTGAAGGCGCAATGATCGCACCAGGACAAACACATATAGCCAGGAGAAGGCCCAATGATCGCACAAGGACAAACACATATAGCCAGGTGAAGGCCCAATGACCGCACCAGGGGACAAAAACATATAAGTGAAGGCTCAATGACCGCACCAGGAAAACACATATAGCCAGGTGAAGGCACAATGATCGCACCAGGACAAACACATATAGATGAAGGCACAATGATCGCATCAGGGGACAAACACATATAACCAGGTGAAGGCCCAATGATCGCTTCAGGGGACAAACACATAGACGTGAAGCCTCAACGACTGCACCAGTGAACAAACACATATAGGTGAGGGCACAATGATCGCACCAGGACAAACACATATAGGTGAAGGCTCAATGATCGCATCAGGGGACAAACACATATAGCTAGGTGAAGGCCCAATGATCGCACCAGGACAAACACATATAGCTCGGTGAAGGCCCAATGATCGCACAAGGACAAATACATATAGCTAGGTGAAGGCCCAATGATCGCACAAGGACAAACACATATAGCTAGGTGAAGGCCCAATGATTGCACCAGGACAAACACATATAGCTAGTTGAAGGCCCAATGATCGCACCAGGACAAACACATATAGCTAGGTGAAGGCCCAATGATCGCACCAGGACAAACACATATAGCTAGGTGAAGGCCCAATGATCGCACCAGGACAAACACATATAGCTAGGTGAAGGCCCAATGATCGCAACAGGACAAACACATATAGCCAGGTGAAGGCACAATGATCGCACCAGGACAAACACATATAGGTGAAGGCACAATGACCGCACCAGGACAAACACATATAGCTATGTGAAGGCGCAATGATCGCACCAGGACAAACACATATAGCTAGGTAAAGGCCCAATGATTGTACCAGAACAAACACATATAGCTAGGTGAAGGCCGAATGATCGCACCAGGACAAACATATATAGCTAGGTGAAGGCCCAATGATCGCACCAGGACAAACACATATAGCTAGGTGAAGGCCCAATGATCGCACCAGGACAAACACATATAGCTAGGTGAAGGCCCAATGATCGCACCAGGACAAACACATATAGCCAGGTGAAGGCACAATGATCGCACCAGGACAAACACATATAGGTGAAGGCACAATGACCGCACCAGGACGAACACATATAGCTAGGTGAAGGCCCAATGATCGCAACAGGACAAACACATATAGCTAGGTGAAGGCCCAATGATCGCACCAGGACAAACACATATAGCTAGGTGAAGGCCCAATGATCGCATCAGGGGACAAACACATATACGTGAAGGCTCAACGACCTCACCAGGGAACAAACACATATAGGTGAAGGCACAATGATCGCACCAGGACAAACACATATAGGTGAAGGCTCAATGATCGCATCAGGAGACAAACTCATATAGCCAGGTGAAGGCCCAATGACCGCACCAGGACAAACACATATAGCCAGGTGAAGGCACAATGATCGCACCAGGACAAACACATATAGGTGAAGGCACAATGACCGCACCAGGACAAACACATATAGCTAGGTGAAGGCGCAATGATCGCACCAGGACAAACACATATAGCTAGGTGAAGGCCCAATGATCGCACCAGGACAAACACGTATAGCTAGGTGAAGGCCCAATGATCGCACAAGGACAAACACATATAGCTAGGTGAAGGCCCAATGATCGCACCAGGACAAACACATATAGCTAGGTGAAGGCCCAATGATCGCACCAGGACAAACACATATAGCTAGGTGAAGGCCCAATGATCGCACCAGGACAAACACATATAGCTAGGTGAAGGCCCAATGATCGCACCAGGACAAACACATATAGCTAGGTGAAGGCCCAATGATCGCAACAGGACAAACACATATAGCTAGGTGAAAGCCCAATGATCGCACAAGGACAAACACATATAGCTAGGTGAAGGCCCAATGATCGCACCAGGACAAACACATATAGCTAGGTAAAGGCCCAATGATTGTACCAGAACAAACACATATAGCTAGGTGAAGGCCGAATGATCGCACCAGGACAAACATATATAGCTAGGTGAAGGCCCAATGATCACACCAGGACAAACACATATAGCTAGGTGAAGGCCCAATGATCGCAACAGGACAAACACATATAGCTAGGTGAAGGCCCAATGATCGCACCAGGACAAACACATATAGCCAGGTGAAGGCACAATGATCGCACCAGGACAAACACATATAGGTGAAGGCACAATGACCGCACCAGGACGAACACATATAGCTAGGTGAAGGCCCAATGATCGCAACAGGACAAACACATATAGCTAGGTGAAGGCCCAATGATCGCACCAGGACAAACACATATAGCTAGGTGAAGGCCCAATGATCGCACCAGGACAAACACATATAGCCAGGTGAAGGCCCAATGATCGCACCAGGGGACAAACACATATACGTGAAGGATCAATGACCGCACCAGGGAACAAACACATATAGGTGAAGGCACAATGATCGCACCAGGACAAACACATATAGGTGAAGGCTCAATGATCGCATCAGGGGACAAATACATATAGCCAGATGAAGGCCCAATGATCGCACCAGGACAAACACATATAGCCAGGTGAAGGCGCAATGATCGCACCAGGACAAACACATATAGCCAGGAGAAGGGCCAATGATCGCACAAGGACAAACACATATAGCCAGGTGAAGGCCCAATGACCGCACCAGGGGACAAAAACATATAAGTGAAGGCTCAATGACCGCACCAGGAAAACACATATAGCCAGGTGAAGGCACACTGATCGCACCAGGACAAACACATATAGGTGAAGGCACAATGATCGCATCAGGGGACAAACACATATAACCAGGTGAAGGCCCAATGATCGCTTCAGGGGACAAACACATAGACGTGAAGCCTCAACGACTGCACCAGTGAACAAACACATATAGGTGAGGGCACAATGATCGCACCAGGACAAACACATATAGGTGAAGGCTCAATGATCGCATCAGGGGACAAACACATATAGCCAGGTGAAGGCCCAATGATCGCACCAGGACAAACACATATAGCTCGGTGAAGGCCCAATGATCGCACAAGGACAAATACATATAGCTAGGTGAAGGCCCAATGATCGCACAAGGACAAACACATATAGCTAGGTGAAGGCCCAATGATTGCACCAGGACAAACACATATAGCTAGTTGAAGGCCCAATGATCGCACCAGGACAAACACATATAGCTAGGTGAAGGCCCAATGATCGCACCAGGACAAACACATATAGCTAGGTGAAGGCCCAATGATCGCACCAGGACAAACACATATAGCTAGGTGAAGGCCCAATGATCGCAACAGGACAAACACATATAGCCAGGTGAAGGCACAATGATCGCACCAGGACAAACACATATAGGTGAAGGCACAATGACCGCACCAGGACAAACACATATAGCTATGTGAAGGCGCAATGATCGCACCAGGACAAACACATATAGCTAGGTGAAGGCCCAATGATCGCACTAGGACAAACACATATAGCTAGGTGAAGACCCAATGATCGCACAAGGACAAACACATATAGCTAGGTGAAGGCCCAATGATCGCACCAGGACAAACACATATAGCTAGGTGAAGGCCCAATGATCGCACCAGGACAAACACATATAGCTAGGTGAAGGCCCAATGATCGCACCAGGACAAACACATATAGCTAGGTGAAGGCCCAAGTATCGCACCAGGACAAGCACATATAGCTAGGTGACGGCCCAATGATCGCACCAGGACAAACACATATAGCTAGGTGAAGGCCCAATGATCGCACTAGGACAAACACATATAGGTGAAGGCTCAATGATCGGATCAGAGGACAAACACATATAGCCAGGTGAAGGCCCAATGATCGCATCAGGGGACAAACACATATACGTGAAGGCTCAACGACCTCACCAGGGAACAAACACATATAGGTGAAGGCACAATGATCGCACCAGGACAAACACATATAGGTGAAGGCTCAATGATCGCATCAGGAGACAAACTCATATAGCCAGGTGAAGGCCCAATGACCGCACCAGGACAAACACATATAGCCAGGTGAAGGCACAATGATCGCACCAGGACAAACACATATAGGTGAAGGCACAATGACCGCACCAGGACAAACACATATAGCTAGGTGAAGGCGCAATGATCGCACCAGGACAAACACATATAGCTAGGTGAAGGCCCAATGATCGCACCAGGACAAACACGTATAGCTAGGTGAAGGCCCAATGATCGCACAAGGACAAACACATATAGCTAGGTGAAGGCCCAATGATCGCACCAGGACAAACACATATAGCTAGGTGAAGGCCCAATGATCGCACCAGGACAAACACATATAGCTAGGTGAAGGCCCAATGATCGCACCAGGACAAACACATATAGCTAGGTGAAGGCCCAATGATCGCACCAGGACAAACACATATAGCTAGGTGAAGGCCCAATGATCGCAACAGGACAAACACATATAGCTAGGTGAAAGCCCAATGATCGCACAAGGACAAACACATATAGCTAGGTGAAGGCCCAATGATCGCACCAGGACAAACACATATAGCTAGGTAAAGGCCCAATGATTGTACCAGAACAAACACATATAGCTAGGTGAAGGCCGAATGATCGCACCAGGACAAACATATATAGCTAGGTGAAGGCCCAATGATCACACCAGGACAAACACATATAGCTAGGTGAAGGCCCAATGATCGCAACAGGACAAACACATATAGCTAGGTGAAGGCCCAATGATCGCACCAGGACAAACACATATAGCCAGGTGAAGGCACAATGATCGCACCAGGACAAACACATATAGGTGAAGGCACAATGACCGCACCAGGACAAACACATATAGCTAGGTGAAGGCCCAATGATCGCAACAGGACAAACACATATAGCTAGGTGAAGGCCCAATGATCGCACCAGGACAAACACATATAGCTAGGTGAAGGCCCAATGATCGCACCAGGACAAACACATATAGCCAGGTGAAGGCCCAATGATCGCACCAGGGGACAAACACATATACGTGAAGGATCAATGACCGCACCAGGGAACAAACACATATAGGTGAAGGCACAATGATCGCACCAGGACAAACACATATAGGTGAAGGCTCAATGATCGCATCAGGGGACAAATACATATAGCCAGATGAAGGCCCAATGATCGCACCAGGACAAACACATATAGCCAGGTGAAGGCGCAATGATCGCACCAGGACAAACACATATAGCCAGGAGAAGGCCCAATGATCGCACAAGGACAAACACATATAGCCAGGTGAAGGCCCAATGACTGCACCAGGGGACAAAAACATATAAGTGAAGGCTCAATGACCGCACCAGGAAAACACATATAGCCAGGTGAAGGCACAATGATCGCACCAGGACAAACACATATAGGTGAAGGCACAATGATCGCATCAGGGGACAAACACATATAACCAGGTGAAGGCCCAATGATCGCTTCAGGGGACAAACACATAGACGTGAAGCCTCAACGACTGCACCAGTGAACAAACACATATAGGTGAGGGCACAATGATCGCACCAGGACAAACACATATAGGTGAAGGCTCAATGATCGCATCAGGGGACAAACACATATAGCCAGGTGAAGGCCCAATGATCGCACCAGGACAAACACATATAGCTCGGTGAAGGCCCAATGATCGCACAAGGACAAATACATATAGCTAGGTGAAGGCCCAATGATCGCACAAGGACAAACACATATAGCTAGGTGAAGGCCCAATGATTGCACCAGGACAAACACATTTAGCTAGTTGAAGGCCCAATGATCGCACCAGGACAAACACATACAGCTAGGTGAAGGCCCAATGATCGCACCAGGACAAACACATATAGCTAGGTGAAGGCCCAATGATCGCACCAGGACAAACACATATATCTAGGTGAAGGCCCAATGATCGCAACAGGACAAACACATATAGCCAGGTGAAGGCACAATGATCGCACCAGGACAAACACATATAGGTGAAGGCACAATGACCGCACCAGGACAAACACATATAGCTATGTGAAGGCGCAATGATCGCACCAGGACAAACACATATAGCTAGGTGAAGGCCCAATGATCGCACTAGGACAAACACATATAGCTAGGTGAAGACCCAATGATCGCACAAGGACAAACACATATAGCTAGGTGAAGGCCCAATGATCGCACCAGGACAAACACATATAGCTAGGTGAAGGCCCAATGATCGCACCAGGACAAACACATATAGCTAGGTGAAGGCCCAATGATCGCACCAGGACAAACACATATAGCTAGGTGAAGGCCCAAGTATCGCACCAGGACAAGCACATATAGCTAGGTGACGGCCCAATGATCGCACCAGGACAAACACATATAGCTAGGTGAAGGCCCAATGATCGCACTAGGACAAACACATATAGGTGAAGGCTCAATGATCGGATCAGAGGACAAACACATATAGCCAGGTGAAGGCCCAATGATCGCACCAGGGGACAAACACATATACGTGAAGGATCAATGACCGCACCAGGGAACAAACACATATAGGTGAAGGCACAATGATCGCACCAGGACAAACACATATAGGTGAAGGCTCAATGATCGCATCAGGGGACAAATACATATAGCCAGATGAAGGCCCAATGATCGCACCAGGACAAACACATATAGCCAGGTGAAGGCGCAATGATCGCACCAGGACAAACACATATAGCCAGGAGAAGGCCCAATGATCGCACAAGGACAAACACATATAGCCAGGTGAAGGCCCAATGACTGCACCAGGGGACAAAAACATATAAGTGAAGGCTCAATGACCGCACCAGGAAAACACATATAGCCAGGTGAAGGCACAATGATCGCACCAGGACAAACACATATAGGTGAAGGCACAATGATCGCATCAGGGGACAAACACATATAACCAGGTGAAGGCCCAATGATCGCTTCAGGGGACAAACACATAGACGTGAAGCCTCAACGACTGCACCAGTGAACAAACACATATAGGTGAGGGCACAATGATCGCACCAGGACAAACACATATAGGTGAAGGCTCAATGATCGCATCAGGGGACAAACACATATAGCCAGGTGAAGGCCCAATGATCGCACCAGGACAAACACATATAGCTCGGTGAAGGCCCAATGATCGCACAAGGACAAATACATATAGCTAGGTGAAGGCCCAATGATCGCACAAGGACAAACACATATAGCTAGGTGAAGGCCCAATGATTGCACCAGGACAAACACATATAGCTAGTTGAAGGCCCAATGATCGCACCAGGACAAACACATATAGCTAGGTGAAGGCCCAATGATCGCACCAGGACAAACACATATAGCTAGGTGAAGGCCCAATGATCGCACCAGGACAAACACATATAGCTAGGTGAAGGCCCAATGATCGCAACAGGACAAACACATATAGCCAGGTGAAGGCACAATGATCGCACCAGGAAAAACACATATAGGTGAAGGCACAATGACCGCACCAGGACAAACACATATAGCTATGTGAAGGCGCAATGATCGCACCAGGACAAACACATATAGCTAGGTGAAGGCCCAATGATCGCACTAGGACAAACACATATAGCTAGGTGAAGACCCAATGATCGCACAAGGACAAACACATATAGCTAGGTGAAGGCCCAATGATCGCACCAGGACAAACACATATAGCTAGGTGAAGGCCCAATGATCGCACCAGGACAAACACATATAGCTAGGTGAAGGCCCAATGATCGCACCAGGACAAACACATATAGCTAGGTGAAGGCCCAAGTATCGCACCAGGACAAGCACATATAGCTAGGTGACGGCCCAATGATCGCACCAGGACAAACACATATAGCTAGGTGAAGGCCCAATGATCGCACTAGGACAAACACATATAGGTGAAGGCTCAATGATCGGATCAGAGGACAAACACATATAGCCAGGTGAAGGCCCAATGATCGCATCAGGGGACAAACACATATACGTGAAGGCTCAACGACCTCACCAGGGAACAAACACATATAGGTGAAGGCACAATGATCGCACCAGGACAAACACATATAGGTGAAGGCTCAATGATCGCATCAGGAGACAAACTCATATAGCCAGGTGAAGGCCCAATGACCGCACCAGGACAAACACATATAGCCAGGTGAAGGCACAATGATCGCACCAGGACAAACACATATAGGTGAAGGCACAATGACCGCACCAGGACAAACACATATAGCTAGGTGAAGGCGCAAATATCGCACCAGGACAAACACATATAGCTAGGTGAAGGCCCAATGATCGCACCAGGACAAACACGTATAGCTAGGTGAAGGCCCAATGATCGCACAAGGACAAACACATATAGCTAGGTGAAGGCCCAATGATCGCACCAGGACAAACACATATAGCTAGGTGAAGGCCCAATGATCGCACCAGGACAAACACATATAGCTAGGTGAAGGCCCAATGATCGCACCAGGACAAACACATATAGCTATGTGAAGGCGCAATGATCGCACCAGGACAAACACATATAACCAGGTGAAGGCCCAATGATCGCACCAGGAAAAACACATATAGCTAGGTGAAGGCCCAATGATCGCAACAGGACAAACACATATAGCTAGGTGAAGGCCCAATGATCGCACCAGGACAAACAAATATAGCTAGGTGAAGGCCCAATGACCGCACCAGGACAAACACATATAGCCAGATGAAGGCACAATAATCGCACCAGGACAAACACATATAGGTGAAGGCACAATGATCGCACCAGGACAAACACATATAGCTAGGTGAAGGCGCAATGATCGCACCAGGACAAACACATATAGCTAGGTGAAGGCGCAATGATCGCACCAGGACAAACACATATAGCTAGGTGAAGGCCCAATGATCGCACCAGGACAAACACATATACCTAGGTGAAGGCCCAATGATCGCACCAGGAGAAACACATATAGCTAGGTGAAGGCCCAATGATCGCACCAGGACAAACACATATAGCTAGGTGAAGGCCCAAGTATCGCACCAGGACAAGCACATATAGCTAGGTGACGGCCCAATGATCGCACCAGGACAAACACATATAGCTAGGTGAAGGCCCAATGATCGCACTAGGACAAACACATATAGGTGAAGGCTCAATGATCGGATCAGAGGACAAACACATATAGCCAGGTGAAGGCCCAATGATCGCATCAGGGGACAAACACATATACGTGAAGGCTCAACGACCTCACCAGGGAACAAACACATATAGGTGAAGGCACAATGATCGCACCAGGACAAACACATATAGGTGAAGGCTCAATGATCGCATCAGGAGACAAACTCATATAGCCAGGTGAAGGCCCAATGACCGCACCAGGACAAACACATATAGCCAGGTGAAGGCACAATGATCGCACCAGGACAAACACATATAGGTGAAGGCACAATGACCGCACCAGGACAAACACATATAGCTAGGTGAAGGCGCAATGATCGCACCAGGACAAACACATATAGCTAGGTGAAGGCCCAATGATCGCACCAGGACAAACACATATAGCTAGGTGAAGGCCCAATGATCGCACCAGGACAAACACATATAGCTATGTGAAGGCGCAATGATCGCACCAGGACAAACACATATAACCAGGTGAAGGCCCAATGATCGCACCAGGAAAAACACATATAGCTAGGTGAAGGCCCAATGATCGCAACAGGACAAACACATATAGCTAGGTGAAGGCCCAATGATCGCACCAGGACAAACAAATATAGCTAGGTGAAGGCCCAATGACCGCACCAGGACAAACACATATAGCCAGGTGAAGGCACAATAATTGCACCAGGACAAACACATATAGGTGAAGGCACAATGACCGCACCAGGACAAACACATATAGCTAGGTGAAGGCGCAATGATCGCACCAGGACAAACACATATAGCTAGGTGAAGGCCCAATGATCGCACCAGGACAAACACATATAGCTAGGTGAAAGCCCAATGATCGCACCAGGACAAACACATATAGCTAGGTGAAGGCCCAATGATCGCACTAGGACAAACACATATAGGTGAAGGCTCAATGATCGGATCAGAGGACAAACACATATAGCCAGGTGAAGGCCCAATGATCGCATCAGGGGACAAACACATATACGTGAAGGCTCAACGACCTCACCAGGGAACAAACACATATAGGTGAAGGCACAATGATCGCACCAGGACAAACACATATAGGTGAAGGCTCAATGATCGCATCAGGAGACAAACTCATATAGCCAGGTGAAGGCCCAATGACCGCACCAGGACAAACACATATAGCCAGGTGAAGGCACAATGATCGCACCAGGACAAACACATATAGGTGAAGGCACAATGACCGCACCAGGACAAACACATATAGCTAGGTGAAGGCGCAATGATCGCACCAGGACAAACACATATAGCTAGGTGAAGGCCCAATGATCGCACCAGGACAAACACGTATAGCTAGGTGAAGGCCCAATGATCGCACAAGGACAAACACATATAGCTAGGTGAAGGCCCAATGATCGCACCAGGACAAACACATATAGCTAGGTGAAGGCCCAATGATCGCACCAGGACAAACACATATAGCTATGTGAAGGCGCAATGATCGCACCAGGACAAACACATATAACCAGGTGAAGGCCCAATGATCGCACCAGGAAAAACACATATAGCTAGGTGAAGGCCCAATGATCGCAACAGGACAAACACATATAGCTAGGTGAAGGCCCAATGATCGCACCAGGACAAACAAATATAGCTAGGTGAAGGCCCAATGACCGCACCAGGACAAACACATATAGCCAGGTGAAGGCACAATAATTGCACCAGGACAAACACATATAGGTGAAGGCACAATGACCGCACCAGGACAAACACATATAGCTAGGTGAAGGCGCAATGATCGCACCAGGACAAACACATATAGCTAGGTGAAGGCCCAATGATCGCACCAGGACAAACACATATAGCTAGGTGAAAGCCCAATGATCGCACCAGGACAAACACATATAGCTAGGTGAAGGCCCAATGACCGCACCAGGACAAACACATATAGCCAGATGAAGGCACAATAATCGCACCAGGACAAACACATATAGGTGAAGGCACAATGATCGCACCAGGACAAACACATATAGCTAGGTTAAGGCGCAATGATCGCACCAGGACAAACACATATAGCTAGGTGAAGGCGCAATGATCGCACCAGGACAAACACATATAGCTAGGTGAAGGCCCAATGATCGCACCAGGACAAACACATATACCTAGGTGAAGGCCCAATGATCGCACCAGGACAAACACATATAGCTAGGTGAAGGCGCAATGATCGCACCAGGACAAACACATATAGGTGAAGGCCCAATCATCGCACCAGGACAAACACATATAGGTGAAGGCCCAATGATCGCACCAGGACAAACACATATAGGTGAAGGCCCAATGATCGCACCAGGACAAACACATATAGCTAGGTGAAGGCGCAATGATCGCACCAGGACAAACACATATAGGTGAAGGCCCAATGATCGCACCAGGACAAACACATATAGCTAGGTGAAGGCCCAATGATCGCACCAGGACAAACACATATACCTAGGTGAAGGCCCAATGATCGCACCAGGACAAACACATATAGCTAGGTGAGGGCGCAATGATCGCACCAGGACAAACACATATAGGTGAAGGCCCAATGATCGCACCAGGACAAACACATATAGCTAGGTGAAGGCGCAATGATCGCACCAGGACAAACACATATAGGTGAAGGCCCAATGATCGCACCAGGACAAACACATATAGGTGAAGGCCCAATGATCGCACCAGGACAAACACATATAGCTAGGTGAAGGCCCAATGATCGCACCAGGACAAACACATATAGGTGAAGGCCCAATGATCGCACCAGGACAAACACATATAGGTGAAGGCCCAATGACCGCACCAGGACAAACACATATAGCTAGGTGAAGGCGCAATGATCGCACCAGGACAAACACATATAGGTGAAGGCCCAATGATCGCACCAGGACAAACACATATAGCTAGGTGAAGGCGCAATGATCGCACCAGGACAAACACATATAGCTAGGTGAAGGCCCAATGATCGCACCAGGACAAACACATATACCTAGGTGAAGGCCCAATGATCGCACCAGGACAAACACATATAGCTAGGTGAAGGCGCAATGATCGCACCAGGACAAACACATATAGGTTAAGGCCTAATGATCGCACCAGGACAAACACATATAGCTAGGTGAAGGCCCAATGATCGCACCAGGACAAACACATATACGTGAAGGATCAATGACCGCACCAGGACAAACACATATAGGTGAAGGCCCAATGATCGCACCAGGACAAACACATATAGGTGAAGGCCCAATGATCGCACCAGGACAAACACATATAGGTGAAGGCCCAATGATCGCACCAGGACAAACACATATAGCTAGGTGAAGGCCCAATGATCGCACCAGGACAAACACATATAGGTGAAGGCCCAATGACCGCACCAGGACAAACACATATACGTGAAGGCCCAATGACCGCACCAGGACAAACACATATAGGTGAAGGCCCAATGACCGCACCAGGACAAACACACTACTATGGTCCGTGCTGATGTTATCGTTGTGTTTGTACTCTGGCATGGTCACAGAGCTATTACTTATCTATGTTTTTATCGATTATTTAAATTCTTTGCACCACGAAATCTAAAATTGTAAATTAAAGTTACAGCCCCTAGAAACCGCCAATTTAGCAACCATCCAAGGACGGACTCCATTTTGTCTGACGTATATTGACCCATTTCCTTATTGGTAGCACACCTGACATGTTTCATGAAATAACCTGGTTCCTTCTTACCTGACCCGCCCTCCTGCCTATTACCAGGATCGTAAATCTAGGTCACTAGGCTTTGTGCACCTTACAGATCCCACTGTTAGTGTACCAAATTGTGCTCCATAAGGGACGTATCTATAATGGTGTTTGGGTTACGGAAAATTTCTTTTCTTTGTCATCAAAACCCTAACTCTTCAATCGAGATCTTCCTTTCTTGTGTACGAGTCTGTGAAATATGTTTGTGGTCCCAAAGGAGATTGCATTACAATTATTGTATTTTAATATGTTCACTCCGTAGAGTCGAAATACTGGCTTGTAACTTTGATTACAATGCTACAGAACCGATGTATCGGCTTGCAAACTTTATTACATTGCTACAGAGCCGATGTACCAGCTTGCAAACTTATGACAGTGCTTCATATTCGATATATTGGCTTGAACTACTGCCGTATTTATATCTTAATGTTTCTCAATTACAACATTTCGTAAATTTATAAATCTAGCTATACTTTCTATCAACAATTTACATTAAAAAACTGAACGTGCCTAAAAGTCTAAATATCATGAAGTGAATCTATATCAGATTTTGTTTTTAAATCATGCCAGAAAATGCGGTCGGCGATAAAGTGTTAGAGGCTTCAATGTACTAAGCGGCACATTAAGTAACACTTGTGTGCTTGATCTCTTTCTCATTGCCTTTCTTTCCCTAATCATAGACCAGGTACCCATTTACAAATGAGCACAGCTGGGTCGACTGAAATGGGCCTGTAGCCGGAGTTGAACCCCTCCCCCCCCCCCCCCAACTTCTGCCTTGAAAAAATAGTGCTCTGCCGCTGCACTAATCAGACTAGATTATATTAGAGCCACCAATAAGTAAGTTGCAGATACATCTGTAATATCAATGTATTCTCTGCTTCCTCATTCGTTCTCAATCTTCCGCTACAAAGCCCCGATCGTTCTCAATCTCTAGCTACTAAGCCCTGAATGTTAATAATCTCCAGCTACCAAGCCTGATATTAGCCTGATGCCAGACTCTGATGCATATTAGCTATGTTAGTTAGGGCCAGGATAAATATACAGGTCAAGACCTCAACCTCAGCTTTCCTGTGGCCTTCTTTAGGAACGGGTTGTGTTCATGGCAGCCTGGCTAACGAGGGTATGGATCGACCCGATCCCCGTAGTAGTGAGCGGCACGCAGAGGAAACCACGCATAGCACAACTGCCTGGGTGACCCTGGTCCACCTTTATCAGTACGCTTGGGATGTGAGGGCAGCTACTGCAACCCACCACTTAACGTCTTTTTCAGAGGGCAGAAAAGAGTAAACCTACTCATTGTGGGCATTTGAAACAGCAACCAGTCAGGTTAGGGGTGGTCGGGTCGGGTTAGGTCTGGTAAAGTCGAGTTGGGTTAGGTCTGGTCAGATCAAGTTAGGTCTGGTCAGATCAAGTTAGGTCTGGTCAGATGAGGTTAGGTCTGGTCAGATGAGGTTAGGTGTGGTCAGATGAGGTTAGGTCTGGTCAGGTCGGGTTAGGTCTGATCAGATGAGGTTAGGTCTAGTCAGGTCGGGTTAGGTCTGGTCAGATGAGGTTAGGTCTAGTCAGGTCGGGTTAGGTCTGGTCAGATGAGGTTAGGTCTGGTCAGATGAGGTTAGGTCTGGTCAGATGAGGTGAGGTCTGGTCAGATGAGGTTAGGTGTGGTCAGATGAGGTTAGGTCTGGTCAGGTCGGGTTAGGTCTGGTCAGATGAGGTTAGGTCTGGTCAGATGAGGTTAGGTCTGGTCAGGTGAGGTTAGATCTAGTCAGGTTGGGTTACGTCTGGTCAGATCAGGTTATGTGTGGTCAGGTCGGGTTAGATTTGGTGAGGTCGGGTTCGGTCTGGTCAGATCAGGTTAGGACTAGTTAGATCCGGTTAGGTCTAGTCAGATCAGGTTAGGTCTGGTCAGATCAGGTTAGATTTGGTCATGCCGGGTTAGGTCTGGTCAGATGAGGTTAGGTCTGGTCAGATGAGGTTACGTCTGGTCAGATGAGGTTAGGTCTGGTCAGATGAGGTTAGGTCTGGTCAAGTCGGGTTCGGTCTGATCAGATCAGGTTAGATCCAGTCAGATGATGTTAGGCCTGTCAGGTCGGGTTAGGTTAGCCGGTAACCGGTGAGTGAGGTCGTTGGGTCACACATGAAGACATCTCCATAATCCCACACTATAACTTTCTGTCAGCGGCCGCTGCCTGTTGCCTCCTCTGGTCGGAGATTGGTCCATTATTTTATGTTGTACTCTGACCTCATTTTGATACTACGTCATCGTCGAATGCCTTGCACCTTCCTGTGTTTGATCTCGATATGTGACCGTACCAAGTGAGTTTCCTTCTATTGAGAGTTGCCAAGAGGTCTTCAAAAAGCCCTATTGCTGTTATAATTCTATCTCGTATTTCCTCATTTGCATCTCGGTCTTGGAATGTGACGTTTAGAAGTCTTTGGAAACATCTCATCTCAAAAGCCTGTATTCTCCTCGGCAAGCCAGTTGTAATTGTCTATGTCTCAGAAGCATAGATGGATATTGACCAATGTACAACTTGTATAAAGACATAGATACGTATTGTTCAGCTACGGCGTTGGAACAAATACAAGAAGAAAGCCTTCGTTACGACCAACCACTGTGTCCTTATTGTTCAACCTTTTCCCCCCGAACAGTCCCCAGCACACATACCATCCAACCTTACCCCACTTACCACCTAACCTTACCCCACTTACCACCCAACCTTACCCCACTTACAATCCAACCTTACCCCACTTACAATCCAACCTTACCCCACTTACCACCCAACCTTACCCCACTTACCACCCAACCTTACCCCACTTACCATCCAACCTTACCCCACTTACCACCCAACCTTACCCCACTTACCATCCAATCTTACCTCACTTACCACCCAATCTTACCCCACTTACCATCCATCCTTACCTCACTTACCACCCAATCTTATCCCACTTGCCATCCAACCTTACCCCACTTACCATGCAACATTTCCCTACTTACCATCCAACCTTACTCCACACCATTAAACCGCACTCAAATATACCATCCAACCTTTCCTCACATATGACCCAACCTTACCCGAACATACTATCCAACCTCACCCCACATATCATCCAACCTTACTCGAATATACCATCCAACTTTACCAAACTTACTATCCAACCTTACCCCACATATCATCCAACCTTACCCAAATATACCATCTAACCTTACCTCACATATCACCAAACCTTACTCCACATACCATCCAACCTTACTCCACATACCATTCAACCTTAACCCAAATATCATCCAACCTTACCCCACATATCATCCAACCTTACCTTATATATCATCCAACCTTACCCCAAATATCATCCAACTTTGCCCCATATATCATCCAACCTTACCTAACATTTCATCCAACCTCACCAAAATATACCATCCAACCTTACCCCACATACCATCCAACCTTACCTTACATACCATCCAACCTTACCAAAATATACCATCCAACCTTACCCAACCTACCACCAAACCTTACCCAACTGACCACCCAACCTTACCCAACCTAACACTCAACCTACCACCCAACCTTACCCAACCTTAACCAACCTACCACCCAACCTTACCCAACCTACCACCCAACCTTACCAAACCTCAACCAACCTACCACCCAACCTTACCCAACCTACCATCCAACCTTATCCAATCTGCCACCCAACCTTACCCCACTTGGATTAAGGCAGACGACAGGTGTCCCATAGAGGCATATCATGACTTTGTAACACATTCTACAAAGATGCAGCTCACACAGGAAGGCAGAAAACAATATTTGCTTACACAAGCAGATGAGAAACAAAATCTGCGCAGAGATAAAACAGCCATACAAACAACGATGGTCTTTGTAACAGAAACCGGGACTTCATCTGAGGATGACCAACAAAGACGAAAATGAAGAGGAAGAAAAAGAAGAAGAAGAAGAAGAAGAAGAACAAGAAAAAAACAGAACAAGAAGAAGAAGAAGAAGAAAGAAGAAGAAAAGAAAGAAGAAGACACCATCAATGTTAAAACAAAGAAGCCATTGTCAGATTCAGCAAACAAATGCAATATCCATAAATCGACTGGGGAAAACCTAATCAAATTTCTAAACAGCACTTTTACCGGAAATGCAGCAAGAAAAATTGCTTCTGTCCTGTCACTGATTCGTCTGACAACAGCTGCCTGAACTTTCAACTTTGACCGTCATTATATTTATTTAGAATCTGCACGCGAAAAGAAAAGACAGGGCAAATATTTGTTTCAGGTCTTGTTCTATTAAACTTGGACTGGTTTTGTGAGGGGGCTTCTTCTTCTTCTTCTCCTTTTTCTTCTTCTTTTTCTTCTTTTTCTCAATTATCTTCTTTTTCTTCTTCTTTTTTCTCTTTTTTTCATTTTCCTTCTTGTTCTCCTTTTTCTTCTTTTTCTCCTTCCTCGTCGTCTTTTTCTAGATTTTTCTTCTTCATTTTCTTATTTTAACTAGTTCTGTTCTTGTATTTTAATCTTGTACTTTGTCCTCTTCTTCTTCTTCCTCATTTTCTTCCTCTTCTATTTTTTCTTCGTCCTTTTATTCTAGTTCTTGCTTTTATTTGATTTTGATCTTTTTCTTAATTACTTCTCAATCTTCTCCTCCATCTCCTTCTTCATCTTATTCTAAAATTTTTCTTCATTGAACTCTTCGTTTTCTTTGCCCTCATCTTCTTCTCATCATGTTCCTCTCTCTTCTTCTTCTTCCTCTTTTTCATCATCATCTTCTATCTCATGTAATTCTCTCGTCTTCTTTTCTTCTTCACATAGAACATCAATCTCGAATGTTTATACTTCCGTAATCACCAATTGATATTTCTAGCATTTTATCCCAAAATCAGAAAACCACTTCACGTAGTTTTCCAGAGGCTGCAAAGATGGGTGAATCGACAGGTGTCCAATGCCATCAATTGGAGAAGAATTATTTTACTTGTCCCTTCTACACACCAGCCGGAGTATAGAGACACTACCTTGGTTGATCTCCTTCGAGAAGGCTCGACAAAATACTTCCAGTGGATTTTCCAGTGGTGGTTTATGTAAAAATGTGTTTGACATGATGAGGTTGCTAGTCCTAGTATAAAGTTGAAGATTCAATCAATCAATCAAACAATCAATCAAAACCATTCAGCTCCTTATGGAGCACAAGTCGTCAACAGAAACAAACCAAGTCGTCCTGTCCTAAGTCATCCTGTCTTGTCATCATGTCCTAAGTCATTATGTCCTCAGCCACCGTGCCGTAAGTCATCCTGTCCTAAGTCATCCCGTCCTAAGTCATCCTGTCCTAAGTCATCCTGCCCTAATTCAGCCTGCACTAATTCATCCTGCCCTAAGTCATCAAGTCCTAAGATATCCTGTCCTCAGTCATCCTGCCCTAAGTCATACTGTATTTAGATATCTTGTCCTCAGTCATTCTGCCCTAAGTCATCCTGTCATAAAACACCCTGCCCTAAGTCATCCTGTCCTAAGACACCCTGCCCTAAGTCATCTTGTCCTAAAACACCCTGCCCTAAGTCATCCTGTACTAAGACAACCTGCCCTAAGTCATCATGCCCTAAGTCATCCTGTCCTAAGACACCCTGCCCTAAGACATCATGCCCTAAGTCATCCCGCCCTAAGTCATCCTGTCCTAAGTCATCCTGTCCTAAGTCATCCTGTCCTAAGTCATCCTGCTCTAAGTCATCCTGCCCTAAGTCATCCTGCCCTAAGTCATCCTGCCCTAAGTCATCCTGCCCTAATTCAGCCTGCACTAATTCATCCTGCCCTAAGTCATCAAGTCCTAAGATATCCTGTCCTCAGTCATCCTGCCCTAAGTCATACTGTATTTAGATATCTTGTCCTCAGTCATTCTGCCCTAAGTCATCCTGTCATAAAACACCCTGCCCTAAGTCATCCTGTCCTAAGACACCCTGCCCTAAGTCATCTTGTCCTAAAACACCCTACCCTAAGTCATCCTGTACTAAGACAACCTGCCCTAAGTCATCATGCCCTAAGTCATCCTGTCCTAAGACACCCTGCCCTAAGACATCATGCCCTAAGTCATCCCGCCCTAAGTCATCCTGTCCTAAGTCATCCTGTCCTAAGTCATCCTGTCCTAAGTCATCCTGCTCTAAGTCATCCTGCCCTAAGTCATCCTGCCCTAAGTCATCCTGCCCTAAGTCATCCTGTCCTAAGTCATCCTGTCCTAAGTCATCCTGTCCAAAGTTATCCTGCCCTAAGTCATCCTGCCCTAAGTCACCCTGCCCTAAGTCATCCTCTCCTAAGATATCCTGTCCTCAGTCAACCTGTCCTACCATCCTCCTCAGTTCTATCCATACCTTCCGTTTCCGATATGTTTGTCTGGAATCCTCATCTCCATGTGTGTTTTGGCCTGTTGCTACTTATCCTGTCTTGTGGATTCCAGAACAAAGCCTGTTTTGTAATGTTATCAGCTAGTTTACTTAACGAGTGTCCTATCCAACGCCTGCATCTTCCCCTAGCGTCGTGCTGTACTGATATGCATCTGGTTCCTTCCAACAGTTCAACATTAGCGAACGTATCTTACTATTGTAATCTCTCTTTAATCTCAGGAAGCCATTCATGAAAGTCTCTACATGTCTGTTTGTCGTTCATGTTAACTTAACTTATCGTCTTTATACTGGTTTAGAAGACTCTGCAGATTATGTATACAACCAGTTTCATTTATATTTCTTTGCTCTAAAGATATGCGCATCCAATCTATTCTTAAATGCATTGATTGACCTTGCCTCCTCTACTTCCTGTGGCAATGCATTTCAAACATTCACCACTCTAAAAAATATTTCATATCTAATCTCGACCTCTCTTTAGTTAATTTGTAGCTATGTCTTCGTGTTCTTGTATGTGGTCGTATTTTGAAGGAAAAAAAAACGTGTTATAGTCTAATGTATCCCTTTCTTTTATTATCTTATAAACCTCTATTAAGTCACCTCGAATTTCTCTCTTCTAGACACTGTAGGCCGGTTGTTTTTTTTTCATCGTAACTGTAATTCTGGAATCCCACTATCAGCTTCGTCACTCTTCTTTGTATCCTTTCCAGCATGTTTATATCCCCTCTACGATAAAGACTCCACAGCTGAACACAATTCTCCAATCTAGGTCTAACTAAAGCTTCCTACAGTTTGACTATCACTAACTTGCTCCTATGTTTAATATTTCGTTTTATCATACCTAACATTATATTTGCCTTTTTCACTACCACCTGGACTTGCTCACTCACCTTACCTTACCTGTATGATCTATGAACATCCCTAGGTCCCTTTCCTATTCTATTATTCTTCTATCGTTCTCGCCAATATGTTGTTCTTCATGTTTTTAGAGTCATACATTCCGAACTGACTTTATATTGGAGTTGAAGATATTGACTTTTTTGTGCAAGTTGGAAAAGTATGAAAGCCTTCCAAATGTGGGTCAAGAAAAGATTGGGTCGCATTTCTTGGAAAGGGAAGATTGGGTCGCATTTCTTGGAAAGGGAAGATTGGGTCGCATTTCTTGGAAAGGGAAGATTGGGTCGCATTTCTTGGAAAGGGAAGATTGGGTCGCATTTCTTGGAAAGGGAAAATTGGGTCGCAATTCTTGGAAAGGGAAGATTGAGTCGCATTTCTTGGAAAGACAAGAAAACAAATATGGAGGTAATGAAAACGTTGGGGGTGAAAAGATTATAAATGACCGAAATCAGGGTTCGACAGTTAAATTATTTTGGTCATATAACAAGACCATACTATAGGGTAGACCGGAAGACAGTCATTTAAGAGGTAGACAACAGTTATAAGTTTGTGAATAACATCAGAAAACGGACTGGAAAAATCCTATCAGATTTTACCATTACGGCAAGAGATAGAGTACACTGACGAATCATTGCAGGCAACCTTAGATGCGGAAATGACACCTAAACTGAACTGAACTTTTGTGCCTGATTTAATTTCTTTTGATTTCCCAATGTTCTCCAGTGCAATTAAAGGTCGTCACTTTCTTACTTTTGCATATCTTTATCTTTACCTCCTACTTTGTCTATAATGCTGCCAGGATATTTGAACGATTGAACTTCTTGTATAAGAATGTCTCCTAACACATTCTGATTGTCGTTCGTTGCATTTATTCTTACAATCTTTAGTCTTTTTCTTTGTATTTTCTTTCCCAATTTAGGTTACCAATTATACTCATTTTATTTTGACTCTGATTGCGACTATGAGGCTAAAGATCCAAATCATAGAAACAGTCCAGATCATCTTCATGGGAAACTCTACATTTCATATCTTCACTTATATTTTATATTTTTATGTAGATCTCTTTACTGGGGACTCTATGTTCCATATCTTTATGTGGACTCTATGTTCCATATCTTTATGTGGACTCTATGTTTCTTATCTTTACTGGGGGCTCTATGTTTCATATCTTTATGTGGGCTCTATGTTTCATATCTTTACTGGGGACTCTATGTTTCATATCTTCACTTATATTTTATATTTTTATGTAGATCTCTTTACTGGGGACTCTATGTTCCATATCTTTATGTGGACTCTATGTTCCATATCTTTATGTGGACTCTATGTTTCATATCTTTATGTGGACTCTATGTTTCTTATCTTTACTGGGGGCTCTATGTTTCATATCTTTATGTGGACTCTATGTTCCATATCTTTATGTGGACTCTATGTTCCATATCTTTATGTGGACTCTATGTTTCTTATCTTTACTCGGGGCTCTATGTTTCATATCTTTATGTGGGCTCTATGTTTCATATCTTTATGTGGACTCTATGTTTCATATCTTTATGTGGGCTCTATGTTTCATATCTTTATGTGGGCTCTATGTTTCATATCTTTATGTGGGCTCTATGTTTCATATCTTTACTGGGGGCTCTATGTTTCATATCTTTATGTGGACTCTATGTTTCATATCTTTATGTGGGCTCTATGTTTCATATCTTTATGTGGGCTCTATGTTTCATATCTTTATGTGGACTCTATGTTTCTTATCTTTATGTGGGCTCTATGTTTCATATCTTTATGTGGGCTCTATGTTTCATATCTTTATGTGGGCTCTATGTTTCATATCTTTACTGGGGGCTCTATGTTTCATATCTTTATGTGGACTCTATGTTTCTTATCTTTATGTGGGCTCTATGTTTCATATCTTTATGTGGGCTCTATGTTTCATATCTTTACTGGGGGCTCTATGTTTCATATCTTTATGTGGGCTCTATGTTTCATATCTTTACTGGGGGCTCTATGTTTCATATCTTTATGTGGGCTCTATGTTTCATATCTTTATGTGGGCTCTATGTTTCATATCTTTATGTGGGCTCTATGTTTCATATCTTTATGTGGGCTCTATGTTTCATATCTTTACTGGGGGCTCTATGTTTCATATCTTTATGTGGGCTCTATGTTTCATATCTTTATGTGGGCTCTATGTTTCATATCTTTATGTGGGCTCTATGTTTCATATCTTTATGTGGGCTCTATGTTTCATATCTTTACTGGGGGCTCTATGTTTCATATCTTTATGTGGGCTCTATGTTTCATATCTTTATGTGGGCTCTATGTTTCATATCTTTACTGGGGGCTCTATGTTTCATATCTTTACTGGGGGCTCTATGTTTCATATCTTTATGTGGGCTCTATGTTTCATATCTTTACTGGGGGCTCTATGTTTCATATCTTCACTTATATTTTATATTTTTATGTAGATCTCTTTACTGGGGACTCTGTGTTTCATATCTTTATGTGGACTCTATGTTTCATATCTTCACTTATATTTTATATTTTTATGTAGATCTCTTTACTGGGGACTCTATGTTTCATATCTTTATGTGGGCTCTATGTTTCATATCTTTATGTGGGACTCTATGTTTCATATCTTTATGTGGGACTCTATGTTTCATATCTTTATGTGGGACTCTATGTTTCATATCTTTATGTGGGACTCTATGGACTCTATGTTTCATATCTTTATGTGGGACTCTATGTTTCATATCTTTATGTGGGACTCTATGTTTCTTATCTTTATGTGGACTCTATGTTTCTTATCTTTATGTGGGCTCTATGTTTCATATCTTTATGTGGGACTCTATGTTTCTTATCTTTATGTGGACTCTATGTTTCTTATCTTTATGTGGGCTCTATGTTTCATATCTTTATGTGGACTCTATGTTTCTTATCTTTATGTGGACTCTATGTTTCATATCTTTATGTGGACTCTATGTTTCTTATCTTTATGTGGACTCTATGTTTCATATCTTTATGTGGACTCTATGTTTCTTATCTTTATGTGGACTCTATGTTTCATATCTTTACTGGGGGCTCTATGTTTCATATCTTTATGTGGGCTCTATGTTTCATATCTTTATGTGGACTCTATGTTTCATATCTTTACTGGGGGCTCTATGTTTCATATCTTTATGTGGACTCTATGTTTCATATCTTTACTGGGGGCTCTATGTTTCATATCTTTATGTGGGCTCTATGTTTCATATCTTTATGTGGGCTCTATGTTTCATATCTTTATGTGGGCTCTATGTTTCATATCTTTATGTGGACTCTATGTTTCATATCTTTACTGGGGGCTCTATGTTTCATATCTTTATGTGGACTCTATGTTTCATATCTTTATGTGGGCTCTATGTTTCATATCTTTATGTGGGCTCTATGTTTCATATCTTTATGTGGGCTCTATGTTTCATATCTTTATGTGGGCTCTATGTTTCATATCTTTATGTGGGCTCTATGTTTCATATCTTTATGTGGGCTCTATGTTTCATATCTTTATGTGGACTCTATGTTTCATATCTTTATGTGGGCTCTATGTTTCATATCTTTATGTGGGCTCTATGTTTCATATCTTTATGTGGGCTCTATGTTTCATATCTTTATGTGGGCTCTATGTTTCATATCTTTATGTGGGCTCTATGTTTCATATCTTTACTGGGGGCTCTATGTTTCATATCTTTATGTGGGCTCTATGTTTCATATCTTTACTGGGGGCTCTATGTTTCATATCTTCACTTATATTTTATATTTTTATGTAGATCTCTTTACTGGGGACTCTATGTTTCATATCTTTATGTGGGCTCTATGTTTCATATCTTTATGTGGGACTCTATGTTTCATATCTTTATGTGGGACTCTGTGTTTCATATCTTTATGTGGGACTCTATGTTTCATATCTTTATGTGGGCTCTATGTTTCATATCTTTATGTGGGACTCTATGTTTCATATCTTTATGTGGGACTCTGTGTTTCATATCTTTATGTGGGACTCTATGTTTCATATCTTTATGTGGGCTCTATGTTTCATATCTTTATGTGGGACTCTATGTTTCATATCTTTATGTGGACTCTATGTTTCATATCTTTATGTGGGCTCTATGTTTCATATCTTTATGTGGGACTCTATGTTTCATATCTTTATGTGGGCTCTATGTTTCATATCTTTATGTGGGCTCTATGTTTCATATCTTTACTGGGGACTCTATGTTTCATATCTTCACTTATATTTTATATTTTTATGTAGATCTCTTTACTGGGGACTCTATGTTCCATATCTTTATGTGGACTCTATGTTCCATATCTTTATGTGGACTCTATGTTTCATATCTTTATGTGGACTCTATGTTTCTTATCTTTACTGGGGGCTCTATGTTTCATATCTTTATGTGGACTCTATGTTCCATATCTTTATGTGGACTCTATGTTCCATATCTTTATGTGGACTCTATGTTTCTTATCTTTACTGGGGGCTCTATGTTTCATATCTTTATGTGGGCTCTATGTTTCATATCTTTATGTGGACTCTATGTTTCATATCTTTATGTGGGCTCTATGTTTCATATCTTTATGTGGGCTCTATGTTTCATATCTTTATGTGGGCTCTATGTTTCATATCTTTACTGGGGGCTCTATGTTTCATATCTTTATGTGGACTCTATGTTTCATATCTTTATGTGGGCTCTATGTTTCATATCTTTATGTGGGCTCTATGTTTCATATCTTTATGTGGACTCTATGTTTCTTATCTTTATGTGGGCTCTATGTTTCATATCTTTATGTGGGCTCTATGTTTCATATCTTTATGTGGCTCTATGTTTCATATCTTTACTGGGGGCTCTATGTTTCATATCTTTATGTGGACTCTATGTTTCTTATCTTTATGTGGGCTCTATGTTTCATATCTTTATGTGGGCTCTATGTTTCATATCTTTACTGGGGGCTCTATGTTTCATATCTTTATGTGGGCTCTATGTTTCATATCTTTACTGGGGGCTCTATGTTTCATATCTTTATGTGGGCTCTATGTTTCATATCTTTATGTGGGCTCTATGTTTCATATCTTTATGTGGGCTCTATGTTTCATATCTTTATGTGGGCTCTATGTTTCATATCTTTACTGGGGGCTCTATGTTTCATATCTTTATGTGGGCTCTATGTTTCATATCTTTATGTGGGCTCTATGTTTCATATCTTTATGTGGGCTCTATGTTTCATATCTTTATGTGGGCTCTATGTTTCATATCTTTACTGGGGGCTCTATGTTTCATATCTTTATGTGGGCTCTATGTTTCATATCTTTATGTGGGCTCTATGTTTCATATCTTTACTGGGGGCTCTATGTTTCATATCTTTACTGGGGGCTCTATGTTTCATATCTTTATGTGGGCTCTATGTTTCATATCTTTACTGGGGGCTCTATGTTTCATATCTTCACTTATATTTTATATTTTTATGTAGATCTCTTTACTGGGGACTCTGTGTTTCATATCTTTATGTGGACTCTATGTTTCATATCTTCACTTATATTTTATATTTTTATGTAGATCTCTTTACTGGGGACTCTATGTTTCATATCTTTATGTGGGCTCTATGTTTCATATCTTTATGTGGGACTCTATGTTTCATATCTTTATGTGGGACTCTATGTTTCATATCTTTATGTGGGACTCTATGTTTCATATCTTTATGTGGGACTCTATGGACTCTATGTTTCATATCTTTATGTGGGACTCTATGTTTCATATCTTTATGTGGGACTCTATGTTTCTTATCTTTATGTGGACTCTATGTTTCTTATCTTTATGTGGGCTCTATGTTTCATATCTTTATGTGGGACTCTATGTTTCTTATCTTTATGTGGACTCTATGTTTCTTATCTTTATGTGGGCTCTATGTTTCATATCTTTATGTGGACTCTATGTTTCTTATCTTTATGTGGACTCTATGTTTCATATCTTTATGTGGACTCTATGTTTCTTATCTTTATGTGGACTCTATGTTTCATATCTTTATGTGGACTCTATGTTTCTTATCTTTATGTGGACTCTATGTTTCATATCTTTACTGGGGGCTCTATGTTTCATATCTTTATGTGGGCTCTATGTTTCATATCTTTATGTGGACTCTATGTTTCATATCTTTACTGGGGGCTCTATGTTTCATATCTTTATGTGGACTCTATGTTTCATATCTTTACTGGGGGCTCTATGTTTCATATCTTTATGTGGGCTCTATGTTTCATATCTTTATGTGGGCTCTATGTTTCATATCTTTATGTGGGCTCTATGTTTCATATCTTTATGTGGACTCTATGTTTCATATCTTTACTGGGGGCTCTATGTTTCATATCTTTATGTGGACTCTATGTTTCATATCTTTATGTGGGCTCTATGTTTCATATCTTTATGTGGGCTCTATGTTTCATATCTTTATGTGGGCTCTATGTTTCATATCTTTATGTGGGCTCTATGTTTCATATCTTTATGTGGGCTCTATGTTTCATATCTTTATGTGGGCTCTATGTTTCATATCTTTATGTGGACTCTATGTTTCATATCTTTATGTGGGCTCTATGTTTCATATCTTTATGTGGGCTCTATGTTTCATATCTTTATGTGGGCTCTATGTTTCATATCTTTATGTGGGCTCTATGTTTCATATCTTTATGTGGGCTCTATGTTTCATATCTTTACTGGGGGCTCTATGTTTCATATCTTTATGTGGGCTCTATGTTTCATATCTTTACTGGGGGCTCTATGTTTCATATCTTCACTTATATTTTATATTTTTATGTAGATCTCTTTACTGGGGACTCTATGTTTCATATCTTTATGTGGGCTCTATGTTTCATATCTTTATGTGGGACTCTATGTTTCATATCTTTATGTGGGACTCTGTGTTTCATATCTTTATGTGGGACTCTATGTTTCATATCTTTATGTGGGCTCTATGTTTCATATCTTTATGTGGGACTCTATGTTTCATATCTTTATGTGGGACTCTGTGTTTCATATCTTTATGTGGGACTCTATGTTTCATATCTTTATGTGGGCTCTATGTTTCATATCTTTATGTGGGACTCTATGTTTCATATCTTTATGTGGACTCTATGTTTCATATCTTTATGTGGGCTCTATGTTTCATATTGCTATACACTCACTTTGCCGGGGCCTGAAAAGGGAACAAATGATAATAACACTTTAAACTTGCCAAGCATGCCTTAAAATGCGACCAGAGAGGGTTACGAGTGGGGGGCCATCATGTATATAATTTAAACCGCAAACATGTTAACTAACATGTAATATACAATTTAACCATTGACGATAGAAAACACGGTCAAGAGGCCTAGTGACGCGATGTAGAGAAAACCACATGAAGTATGTATCCTTACGTGGATGTTTCCGTCAGGAGAAATGGCCAAATTTGTTTCCTGGAATGTTTGTACAATGTATGAACAGAGGAAGGCTGGACAGTTGGAAGAGAAAATGAGGTACTACAATATTGATGTCAAATAAGATCAAACAGGAAAATGACATAAGATTGTCAACAGAAGCAAGCCCTAGACTACTACAACCAAGACTTCCGGTATTTAAGATTGATCGTTCCGGGAATGTATTCCCTGTTTTAGTGAGCTAAAATAGTCCTACATAGGAATCGTATCTAGAATTTTATGGGACCAAACTTGCACATAGGAGAGGCAGGACTTGTATCTTAGTCCCTGCGGGGAGCTGCACTCACTGAGTTTTCCCCCCATCAAAATGAGTGCATAATTAGTACTATATTCACTTTTGTATTGAGACAAGCTGGAACTTCGGCCATTGAGCTTCGCCAGGAAAATATAATAATTTAAAATAAAACATATTTCAGTAGTGACTTGAAGTTGTCATTGTGACTTGAAATAAGTTTTGTTGATCGCTACGATGTGAAATAAGTTGTGTTGATCGCTACGATGTGAAATAAGTTGTGTTGATCGCTACGATGTGAAATAAGTTGTGTTGATCGCTACGATGTGAAATACGTTGTGTTGATCGCTACAATGTGAAATAAGTTGTGTTGATTGCTACGATGTGAAATAGGTTGTGTTGATTGCTACGATGTGAAATAAGTTGTGTTGATCGCTACGATGTGAAATAAGTTGTGTTGATCGCTACGATGTGAAATAAGTTGTGTTGATTGCTACGATGTGAAATAAGTTGTGTTGATCGCTACGATGTGAAATAAGTTGTGTTGATTGCTACGATGTAAAATACGTTTTGTTGATTGCTACGATGTGAAATAAGTTGTGTTGATTGCTACGATGTGAAATAAGTTGTGTTGATTGCTACGATGTGAAATATGTATGATCGCTACGACTCCATGTGTACAAAAAATATAATTAGCATTTGAATCGGCAGTAGTACGATCGTCTTCTTCTTTTGTCGTCTCACTTTCTACCGGGTTGTGGCCCAATGTCGTCAAACTTTCTACTGGGTTGTGGCCCAATGTCTTCACACTTTCTACCGGGTTGTGGCCCAGTGTCTTCACACTTTCTACTGGGTTGTGGCCCAGTGTCTTTACACTTTCTACCGGGTTGTGGCCCAGTGTCTTCACACTTTCTACCGGGTTGTGGCCCAATGTCTTCACACTTTCTACCGGGTTGTGGCCCAGTGTCTTCACACTTTCTACCGGGTTGTGGCCCAATGTCTTCACACTTTCTACCGGGTTGTGGCCCAATGTCGTCTCACATTCTACCAGGTTGTAGTCCAGTGTCGTCTCCCTTTCTAACGGGTTGCAGCCCAGTGTCGTGGTATGTGTCTGTCTTTCGCCTCTCTCGAAGCCCGAGTAACATTTTTCCTCTTGTTACGGCAGGTCTCGTTTACGCTGTCTATCCATCTATTCATCAGTCTTCCCCACGCCTTTCTTTCTTGATGTTCTCATGTAGAAGGTTGCATGAACAGTGAGGCCAAATCAATTCATTCTCAGTTTCTTCATGTAATTATCCCCAGGATATAGGGATCAAGACGCTGAGCAGCGTATGAGCTGTAGTGGTCAGCGACCCATAGCTGACTGCTAGCGTCAGGGCCAGCGAACCAGAGCTGCCAAGACCCTTCTACACCTCCACGTTGTGATCCTGGATAATAGGCTGCAGCAGGGCAGACTGGCTAAGGAGAAGGGATCGAAGAGGGAATGCTAACCCGGTACTTAAAAATGCTTGCTGAAGTTGGATGTGTTGGACCGAAAGGTGCAAATATCGCAGTCAAGCTGTAAACTACGACACAACGCATTCCGTTCTCTAGACTACATTCTGCTACTTAAGCCCTTTTGGGTATTTGTAGCGGGAGATTAAGAACGAACGCAGAAGAAGAAGAAGAAGAAGAAGAAGAAGAAGAAGAAGAAGACAGAATATTGTTCCAACCTTTACCCGAATATTTATATTTGTGATTCTGTCTCTTCTGGTGTTGTTAGGGACCTTTCGATGGCACTGCGTTTGGCAGGCAGGTAATGTTCGTTCCTAAGCCCTATCCAATGCCCATGTCTAACATTGGTAGCACAAAGTAGGGATGCAGATACTATTTATATTCTACTTTCTGCTATTTATATTCTGAGAAATCTCATGGTGCCTTAGTAGTGGAGACAGTTGGTTAGTGATAGCGTTTGCCACCTGCACTCACGTCTCTGTAATTATAATCACTCTATAAGAAATATTCACTTAACATAGAGAACTCATTCAGAACAACACTGCACTCCAGTGAGAAAATGAAAGTTAACGAAACTGAATGTTCGCGGGCTGAGCAAACCGTGAACACGTCCGAACTTATCCAGGGCCAAAGTACTGACCGTCCCTGATACTGATCATTTCCAAACAAAGAGTGGTCCTGGTGTTTCATATATTTGACATTGTGCGGCCACGCTAAGTAACATCGCATTGTACGGTATTGCAAAAGAATAAATTTGCTGTAAATAGTTTAACTTCGGGAAGAAAACAATACAGCAACCTGAAAATAGTTGCGCTGACCTAGAAAATCCATGCAGAATGAGATGTGGAAACTTAATTTCACATTAGAGCTCATCGTTTCGAGTGGTTTTGAAAGATAGACAAACAAATGCATTTATTTTACATTTCATAGTTAAGATCAGTACATATGGCTGAGCTGAACTCTCAGTTTTAATGAGATAAAATAGTCCTTGAGAGAAATTGTACTTCCAGTTTTATTGAGCTAAATTAGTTCTTGAAGGGTGATGTAGCTAGCCCATGTTTTAGTGAGCTAAATTAGTCCTTGAAGGGTGCTGTAGCTAACCCCTGTTTTAGTGAGCTAAATTAGTCCTTGAGGGGTGCTGTAGCTAGCCCCTGTTTTAGTGAGCTAAATTAGTCCTTGAGGGGTGCTGTAGCTAGCCCCTGTTTTAGTGAGCTAAATTAGTCCTTGAGGGGTGCTGTAGCTAGCCCCTGTTTTAGTGAGCTAAATTAGTCCTTGAGGGGTGCTGTAGCTAGCCCCTGTTTTAGTGAGCTAAATTAGTCCTTGAGGGGTGCTGTAGCTAGCCCCTGTTTTAGTGAGCTAAATTAGTCCTTGAGGGGTGCTGTAGCTAGCCCCTGTTTTAGTGAGCTAAATTAGTCCTTGAGGGGTGCTGTAGCTAGCCCCTGTTTTAGTGAGCTAAATTAGTCCTTGAGGGGTGCTGTAGCTAGCCCCTGTTTTAGTGAGCTAAATTAGTCCTTGAGGGGTGCTGTAGCTAGCCCCTGTTTTGTTGAACTAAATTAGTCCTTGAAGGGTGCTGTAGCCCCTTGTTTTATTGAGCTAAATTATTTTTGTTGAGCTTGAATCTTACACCAGGGGAGCTGAACATATTCCCTGCCTAACTGCTATCAAGTGGTACAAAGGGGGGTTGGTTTCCTGTCGTCTGAGCTAACTAGAAAGAAATGCCCAGGTATGGTGTACCTGTTACTCGAACCACAACCTTTGACCCAGCGCTTCCCCTCCCCCCATCCGCACAAATGGTTAGCACGTCTGGCAGTTACCCTAAACCCCCCGACACACCTTTACCCCTCCACTTCCCACACCTGTCTGACTCCAGCTGTCAGAGACAACATATCATGCCACCGTCAGCCTGATTCACCGTCTCAAATAGAAATTGCTGTCGCACTGAGGCCTACAGCCTCCCCTACAACCCCTCCTTCCACCACCACCCCTTCTCCACTACGCCTCTTTGACACGTCCTGGTTAACTAGTTAATTAGCTACCTAGCTTGGGACTTTCATTACCCATCGTCCTGATATGACCTGAACGACGCTGTCTGAGGTTGAAAGCTGCTCTACGTCTTCACGTGGAGAGAGGCGAATAATGTCAGATCAGACAAAACATACTGATCAGACTATGTTAGGGTCCGGTGAAACATACTGATCAGACTATGTTAGTCATGGTCAGGAGAAACATTCTGATCAGACTATGTTAGTCAGGGTCAGGAGAAACATTCTGATCAGACTATGTTAGTCAGGGTCAAAAGAAACATTCTGATCAGACTATGTTAGTCAAGGTCAGGAACAACATTCTGATCAGGTTATGTTAGTCAGGGTCAGGAGAAACATACTGATCAGGCTATGTTAGTCAAGGTCAGGAGAAACATACTGATCAGACTATGTTAGTCAGGGTCAGGAGAAACAATCTGACCAGACTATGTTAATCAAGGTCAGGAGAAACATACTGATCAGACTATGTTAGTCAGGGTCAGGAGAAACATTCTGATCAGACTATGTTAGTCAAGGTCAGGAGAAACATACTGATCAGACTATGTTAGTCAAGGTCAGGAGAAACATACTGATCAGACTATGTTAGTCAGGGTCAGGAGAAACATTCTGATCAGACTATGTTAGTCAGAGTCAGGAGAAACATACTGATCAGACTATGTTAGTCAGGGCCTGGATAAACACACTGATCAGACTATGTTAGTCAGGGCCTGGATAAACACACTGATCAGACTATGTTAGTCAGGGCCTGGATAAACACACTGATCAGACTATGTTAGTCAGGGCCTGGATAAACACACTGATCAGACTATGTTAGTCAGGGCCTGGATAAACACACTGATCAGACTATGTTAGTCAGGGCCTGGATAAACACACTGATCAGACTATGTTAGTCAGGGCCTGGATAAACACACTGATCAAGTTCCCACCCTACTTCGGAGTAGTTCTCTCTAGAAACAGGCTGCTTCATGGCAACCTGGCTTGCGTGGTGGGGATAGGCCATGTGATCCTCAGACTTGCGACCTCACTATGAGGCGTTACAAAGGCACACACCCAGAAGCAGCCTAGTCCACCTTATCAAGTACATATCGGGAGGTGAGGAGAGCCACTGTACCTGCCACCAAAGAAAGCACTGGTCATCCTCAGACCGTTGTTACCTATATTTTTGCTTGAACATCTTGTGACGCTACTCAGCGTGTCCAAAGAACACAGTGCCCCCAGTCTGACCACACTGCCATCTTCCTATTTCTCACACAGAGTAAGCAGAAGCGGTTCTCATCGGTGTTCCCCGCAATCGTAGGGTTTTGTGAGAAATTGCTAAAAGTTCAGTGAAAAATAGCTAGAGGTTGCTTGAGAAATTGCCAGAGGTTCAGTGAGAAATTGTAACAGTGTCTGAGAAATTTGCTAGAGGTTCAGTGAGAAATTGCTAGAGGTTCAGTGAGAAATTGCTAGAGGTTCAGTGAGAAATTGCTAGAGGTTCAGTGAGAAATTGTAACAGTGTCTGAGAGAAATTGCTAGAGGTTCAGTGAGAAATTGCTAGAGGTTCAGTGAGAAATTGCTAGAGGTTCAGTGATAAATTGCTAGAGGTTCAGTCAGAAATTGCTAGAGGTTCAGTGAGAAATTATAACAGTGTATGAGAGAAATTGCTAGAGGTTCAGTGAGAAATTGCTAGAGGTTCAGTGAGAAATTGCTAGAGGTTCAGTGATAAATTGCTAGAGGTTCAGTGAGAAATTGTTAGAGGTTCAGTGAGAAATTGTAACAGTGTATGAGAGAAATTGCTAGAGGTTCAGTGAGAAATTGCTAGAGGTTCAGTGAGAAATTGCTAGAGGTTCAGTAATAAATTGCTAGAGGTTCAGTGAGAAATTGCTAGAGGTTCAGTGAGAAATTGTAACAGTGTATGAGAGAAATTGCTAGAGGTTCAGTGAGAAATTGCTAGAGGTTCAGTGAGAAATTGCTAGAGGTTCAGTGATAAATTGCTAGAGGTTCAGTGAGAAATTGCTAGAGGTTCAGTGAGAAATTGTAACAGTGTCTGAGAGAAATTGCTAGAGGTTCAGTGAGAAATTATAACAGTGTCTGAGAGAAATTGCTAGAGGTTCAGTGAGAAATTGCTAGAGGTTCAGTGAGAAATTGCTAGAGGTTCAGTGAGAAATTGTAACAGTGTCTGGGAGAAATTGCTAGAGGTTCAGTGAGAATTCGCTAGAGGTTCAGTGAGAAATTGCTAGAGGTTCAGTGAGAAATTGCTAGAGGTTACGCGAGATATGGTGATGAATAGACGATTCAGATGTAAACGTACTTCTGAGCAATTTTAATGTTTAATTTTATTTTCGCAATGTGACTAAACGTGAACAACATTATTCTTCTATAAAGTGCTTGGACATTATAAAAAAGTCTTCAACCTATTATATCATTTTGAAGTATAATCGACCTCGAATTGAGTATTTGTGTAGCAAAAGACAAGCACGGTTTACACAGTAAAAAAGTCCATTTTATTATTTAAATTGGCTACAAAAATAACTTTTACTTGTCACAAAATTTGTTAATTGAAATTTGACTTTTTAAACATGGACAATAAACGATTCAGATATTTCTTCTACTTCTTTTGTTCTTCTGCTCTTGCTTCGAGACGCCAGAGGAAGAAGGCAATTTGTAGACTTCTGTTTCCCGCTAGGTGGTTAGGCTTGTGCTGTTGACATGTTCAACTTTTGGAGTGTTTCTTCGATCCCCTCTATCCGTCGTATCCGGGGTCGACGTTTTGCTCGTCGCCTGAACCCTCCGTGTGGGATTCACGTGGCCCTGAAACCTCTTTGGTATTCTCGTGGCCCTGAAACCTCTATGTGGTATTCACGTGGCCCTGAAACCTCTATGTGGTATTCACATGGCCCTGTAACCTCTATGTGGTATTCACGTGGCCCTGAAACCTCTTTGGTATTCTCGTGGCCATGGAACCTCTTTGTGGTATTCTTGTGGCCCTGAAGTCTCTATCTGGTATTCTCGTGGCCCTGAAGTCTCTATCTGGTATCCTCGTGGCCCTGAAACCTCTATCTGGTATTCTCGTGGCCCTGAAGTCTCTATCTGGTATTCTAGTGGCCCTGAAGTCTCTATCTGGTATTCTCGTGGCCCTGAAGTCTCTATCTGGTATTCTAGTGGCCCTGAAGTCTCTATCTGGTATTCTCGTGGCCCTGAAACCTCTATCTGCTATTCTCGTGGCCCTGAAGTCTCTATCTGGTATCCTCGTGGCCCTGAAACCTCTATCTGGTATTCTCGTGGCCCTGAAGTCTCTATCTGGTATTCTCGTGGCCCTGAAGTCTCTATCAGGTATTCTCGTGGCCCTGAAACCTCTATCTGGTATTATTTCGCTGTATGTTGATCACACTGCAGCCTTGTCAAATGTCTAAACGACTTTATTTTCTGATCTGACCTGATATAGTAGCTAACTAATGTACCCTCAACCAACTTCCCCAGCGTCCTGGTGTGAATGTTGCCGCCATAATGTTATTCCTGCTGCACTCCGTACACAGTACATCTCACATGTCCCGGTCTTACGTTTGTACTTTCAAATAGGGCCCAAGATTTACACTGCTAACATGACGTATACACGATCAACGTGTTTATCAGCGTTTGTTTAGTGCATGTAGTGACTCTTGGATGTGTCAGTAGCTGTGCCAGATGGTAGTGCACCTTGGTTGCCTTTTGAATTTTATTTGTTACCTCTCTGTTGTTGTTAACTCTCTGTTGTTGTTACCTCTCTGTTGTTGTTACCTGTCTGCTGTTGTTACCTCTCTGTTGTTGTTACCTCTCTGCTGTTGTTACCTCTCTGTTGTTGTTACCTCTCTGCTGTTGTTACCTCTCTGCTGTTGTTACCTCTCTGTACAGTCTGTCCGTCGTTAGGGAAGACATTCAATAGTTATGCAAATTGCAGTACCTGCTTCATGGTTTTGTCTGTAATGTGGAAACTGAGCTGTGTCGGTTGACGATTGATTCTCATGGTTGAGATAGTTGATCTTCATGTCACACTCTAGGCAGGCTAGGTTAAGTGTTAATCATCATGTCACACTCTAGGCAGGATGCGTTTTGTGTTAATCATCATGTCACACTCTAGGCAGGATGCGTTTTGTGTTAATCATCATGTCACACTCTAGGCAGGATGCGTTTTGTGTTAATCATCATGTCACACTCTAGGCAGGCTAGGTTAAGTGTTAATCATCATGTCACACTCTAGGCAGGATGCGTTTTGTGTTAATCATCATGTCACACTCTAGGCAGGCTAGGTTAAGTGTTAATCATCATGTCACACTCTAGGCAGGATGCGTTTTGTGTTAATCATCATGTCACACTCTAGGCAGGCTAGGTTAAGTGTTAATCATCATGTCACACTCTAGGCAGGATGCGTTTTGTGTTAATCCTCATGTCACACTCTAGGCAGGATGCGTTTTGTGTTAATCATCATGTCACACTCTAGGCAGGATGCGTTTTGTGTTAATCATCATGTCACACTCTAGGCAGGATGCGTTTTGTGTTAATCCTCATGTCACACTCTAGGCAAGGCTGAGTGGAGACAGTGATATGTTGCTGTAAATCTCCTTGTTTATTGAAGAATATCCTCAGACTGTCTGCGAAAATCAATTCGTTGAGTGGTTCATCGCGGTTATTGGACATTCTGGTTATTATATCAACGTTGATAGTGAATAGAAGAGGGGATAGCCCCCATCCTTGACGTACCCCACTCCTCACGGGGACCATGTTGTCTGTCCAACCCTTGTCCTGACAGCTCCTATACTGTTGGCTCGTAAATTGTCCATTAGCTGTTCCCTAAAAAGTAT